>PVKU01004464.1:0-146368 GCA_004027475.1 Anoura caudifer | reverse complement strand
ATCTTTCCATAAGGCGGCGGACAATAACGGACCCTTTCTGTTGCTCAGTAACAGTTTTGGGGGCTTGTCCGGGATCTTAATTGCCCGTGGAAGACTGATCCCTCAGGTTCGAGAAAGTGAGACTTTGGAAGTGTTTTGCCAGTCTCAAGAACCTTCTGTTTTGCTCTATAACAGTATGATAGTTAACAAGTAATAAGGCAAGAATAAACTCTGTGTTTTGCATATTTACAACTGTGTTCCTACTTGTGCCACACCCTGTACGCAGCAGTAATTTATCCTAATCTCTTTGGAAGAACTGCAACTCTTCTTTTAATATATTTTTTGAAAGATGGGCAATGATTAAGCGTTTTGTTGTTGTTGCTTGTTTTTTTTTTTTTTTTTTGCCTCTGACATTCTTGTTTCTTCCCCCTTTTTTTATATATATTTTTTCTATTTAATTTAATGGATGGTTGAGATTTCAGAACCAAGGTAGTTCTATTCAATTGGACTGGGATTGATGTATGTTTATTCACCTACCTTTCTGGCAGGTGAAAAGGTTGCAGACATTTCTAATCTTTATATTGGTCCATAGCCCTCACTGTGAAAAAGCTTCTTCAGTAGGTCTCGGCACATGCTTTGTGCATGAGTTGGGTTGCTTTGACCTTTATTTTTCAAACTGCCTCTAATTATTCCTTGCCTGCTATTCCATTTTCACTTTCTAAGAGCTGTTTCTTTTTTGTAGTTGTTGTTATATTTTCTAAATGCTCATTTCTTTTTAAATCTCTGTTTCTATGGAAGAACTTTTTCTTAAAGTTCCTTGAGAAAATTAAATTTAGATTTGGGGGCAATTTTTCTTTTCTGGGTTACATTGCCTTTGTTTCATTACAGTTTATTATAATTTTGTTTATTTTGGCCTCTGCATTTTACATTAAAATCTCTCTCAAATGTCTGGTAATCCTTGGGTACCTGATTATATGTATGACTGAAGTAATGAAAATTCTACTCTGAAGTTTTCTGTACAGGGGAGGACTTGCCAGGCAGTTACTGGGTGGGTACCTGGGAGCCAGTACCCACGTCCTTCTTATAGATTTCAGGTAGGAGTCATCTATCTCTTGAGTAAGGGGCATAAGAAGGCTAGGAGCCTCCTGGAAGCCTAGTGAAAGAAGATAGTTTTGGTTAATAATACTTGCTATGTAGACTCATGTGGAACCATGATTTTCACAAAAGCTTGGCATCCTTGTTCTCACCTGTTTCTAGTATTCCGAAAACACTTCTCTCATTCAAATTCCAATCCTGTATGTGTGGGGAGCACAGCGGATGAGTGAGTCATAGAAATCACCTGGTGTTGGAATTGAGCTAACCCTGGAGAGTCTAACTGCCCTATCTAAAAAGGAAAAAGGACTCATGGACATGGAACAATAGTGTGGTGATGGAGTGGGGTATAAGGGGACTAAAGGGTAATGGAAAAAAATATAATAAAGAGGAAATTTTTAAATTTTTAAATTTTTTTGCAAATTTTCTATGGAATTTTAAAAAGAAAATATATTCTCAATGCACACAAAGTTTGTTAACTATCAAATTACAAAAAGTAAAAAAATAAAAATTGTCAGTCTTTCTAACTTTGCCCTTAGAAGTACCCGTTGCCTCTGATTGGAAATATTTTCAAAGTTCGTTGGCTTAAAAAAGTATGCATTCATACCAGTACTTCTCAGACATTTAAAAAGTTTATATTAATTTAATTATCTGTTTTCTTGATAAGTCTGATGCCTTGCTGTGATTTTCATAGTGTTTCTGGAAAAAGTAAATATTAGTTCCTGTGTTCCTTCTGCTCTGTATTACCAATGGCTAAGAGTTCTCTAAATTAAATATGTCAAAATAAGGGAAATTACTGTGCCTAGTAATGTAGGAGGAGGTCTTGGAAAAGACTTAGCCTCTGGTTGACCTGTGAGCTGAACTTGGGCAAGTCAGAAGCTCCTCATCCCCTCCCCTGCCCCTGGAATGTACACCTGACCCACCATTTCTATACTAGGAGCTGTCCAAGGATGTAGCCTAGAGAAAGTGAGATGTTATGGCACTAAATATGGGACCTAGCCCAGTTAAGGCTTCTGTATAAACTTAAAATCGTGGGCAAGTGCAGGGATCTGCTTGTCTCCCAACTGCCCAAGCCTGGTAAATAAGTATTGTTCCCTTTCTTATTCAACCTGCCACCTACCAACCTGGGCTGGCCTGCCACTTGCTCTGGTCCATCCTTGTCCCCTGTGTGTTGGGAGGGCTCGGGGGGTCAGTTTGCAAACCAACAATTGGTGAGCCAGCCAGGAGATGTAAGAAATGGGCCTTGGGAAAAGGACATCATAGAGGAAAGTTTGGCTTTTGACATCTATGTGGGGAAGTGTGGTGTGTAATGAGAGCAGGGATACCCTAAAAATGCCAGCTGGTTTAATGCACATTGGAGGGACTGCATGTAGCTCTCATTAGCAAAGAAGGGAAACGCATGGCTGTGCAGTGCACTGGCCTCAGCTGTGGGCAGCTCTCCACCACTGATGCCCAGCCAGAGACTGAAGCTTCAGCGAGAAAGTTGTGTGAAGAGCTGAGCTTAGAGCAAGGGTGTCACAATCATTTTCACCAGGGGCCACATCAGCCTCGCAGTTGCCTTCAAAGGGCTGAATGTAGTTTTAGGACTGTGTAAATGTAACTACTCCTTAACTAGGGGCAAGGAGCTCAGCGTTGCCGCCGGATAGAAACAAGGTGCTGGGCCAGATAAAACAAGGTGGAGGGCGGATTCAGCCCACAGGCCTGTGTTTGCCACCTGTGGCTTAGAAAGACTTGCATGTTTGTACTACTCGGCTATCGTCAGGGCTGGAAGAAGAGGTAAGAGATCCAGATAATAAGTTGGGAACTTTAGCATGCTGTTTTGCAAACCTGTTTGGGATGCTGAGAGCTAAATGAGGAGAAACTGAGGAGAGTGAAGGGGAGGATGTTGTGGTGGTTGACAATAAAAAGAATTAGATGTCCCCTGCTGTCTGACTCCAAATACAAAGGAACGCACAATAACCCCAGCCAATGAGGCAGCCGCCGACCCAGGAACATTCTTCTGCTGAATTTATTGTGATACAGGGTCCAGTGAAAATAACCCAAAAACAAATGTGTTTTGACTGTATTGCTGATGTGACCCCACCTGAAGAAATAGACTAGCAATCCACTGCTGTGTTGGTTGTTCCGTGAAAAGCCTTAAAACCTGACCAACAGTTCAGATTTTCCCTACCTGCCCCTACCATCTCATGCCCTGCTGCTCCATTAGAGGCCTCAGGGATACAGTTCTATTGGGGTGGGTGCTCCCACACCTGAGTATAGGATGCAGGCCAAGAATGCCTCCAGGGAGGGCCAGTGAAGTAGATCAAAGCCTCCTTTTGAGCTCAGTATTCAATGGTTTCCAGAAATATATGAAGATGATGGTTCTTGTTGATATTGGAGCCAAATGCACTCTAATATATAGTAACCCTCAGAAATTTTCTGGCTTCCTCAGTGATGGTTATGGAGGGAAACAGCAAGGTCAGGAAGGTCCCTTTGACACTGAAGATTAGGCATTTTTCCTCAGGAGAACACAAGGTTTTTGTCTCTTGAATATCAGAGAATATACTGGCCACTGATATCCTGCAAGGTCAAACTCTGCAAACCTGTGTGGGTGAAACCTGACTCCAGGTTAGAGTAATCAAACCAGTCCTGGGGGCAAACATCCACTGGAAACTAGCAGGTCTACCACCCCCACAGAGAATGGTAATGGTCAAACATTATAAATTGCCTGAGGAGGGGCATGAGGAAATAGGAAAAACTATCCAAGAACTATATTGCGAGGGTATTGTACACTTTGCCTACCGTGTTTTTTATTGCCCAGTGTGGTTGTTAAAAAAAGCCAGATGGCTCATGGTGGATAACCATGGACTACTGAGAATTGATCAAGGTAGTGACCCCCATCCATGCAGCTGTGCCCAACATTGCCATCCTCTCAGATGCCTTGGCCTCAGTCACAGAAGTGTACCGTGCTGGGCTGATTCTAGCAAATGATTTTTCAGTACACCCTGCTGCTGAGTCACAAGATGAATTTGCCTTCATGTGTGAGGGGCATTAATGGATATTTCAAATGCTTCCCTGAGATTACCTTCACAGTCCTACAATATGTCAGGGCATGGTAGCCTGAGATTGGTCTCTGTCCTCCTTTCCCACATCAGTAAAGTGGGCCCATTCTGCTGATTATACGGTGTTAACATGAGGACTCACCTCTGCTGCAGACTCTGCTGGAATATGTGTGAAGGGAAAGATAGGCAGGGAACCCACAGAAAATTCAAGGCCCAGGCACTGCTGTAAACTTCTGGGGAGTCATTTGTGGAATAAGACTCATGTTTTCCAAGAAGCTGTGATTGATAAGTTGCAAGCCTATCCAACCCCTAAGAATAGGAAAGAGGTACAAGCTTTTGTAAATACTTCTGAATTTTGGAGGACCTTGATCCCCCCCACCCAGCATAGCACCTCCATCATTTCTACGCCCCCAGCAGAGAAAGGGCATGTGTGGGACTGGGCATCAGAGCAGAAGTAGATTAAAGCTCTGGGCATCTCCCAAGCTGAGCTACCATTTGAGTCAGATGTGTCTGTGACTCCAGGAGATATGGATGAGTTGGGCACTGTGGCAGAGACAGCAGGAGAAGAGAGTGCCCCTAGGATTTTGGTCCCCATTCTGGAATGGATTAGAAACCCCATATGTCCATGTGTAGCAATAGCTCCTAATCATGTACATGATACTCCTTCAAGTAGATCCTCTCCCAAAGAAACAGCATATTATGGTAAGAATGTCCTTTCCTTTCGAGGGTGGATTGAGAATCAGTTCCATAAACCCACCTCTGCTCATTTGCAGCAGAAGAGCGACATGTCCACCAGCCAAGTGTCTCTAGATACTAGACCGTGTAGATTGTGTAGCTATTCCAAAAGCTCTGCTCCTATATCTGCGGCAGCCCCTGCAGCCTGTAGAAAGGGAGGGGAGGAAATGCTCACTAGTATTTGTGAGTAAATGCTTGGCTCCATTTCTCTTCTTTCAATACAAGTGGATCTTTTATAAGCTATAAAGATGGACTGAAGGTAGATAATTTTCATTAGCCCGTTGGTTGTACTATTTCAAACTAAGATGGGTCTGGTCAGGGCAACCAGCCCACAGGGACTGCAGTCTCTACTCAGCCTAACACTGACGCCATCTGGATATAAAGAGGAATGAACTGCAGCAGCAAGTGGGATGAGTCATTCAGCATCCATCCTTTGCACTGACAGTTGGGCTGTTCTAAAGGGATCAACCCTCTGGCTTAGATAATTGGAAGCCAAGGGATGGATGACTATTAATAAGCCCTGTGGGGTCAGGAATGTGGAAAGACATTTCAGTATGTCTGCGAGAGCCTGAGGCAGTCCTCACTGCCTTCCCAGTCCAGGCTCACAGGCACTGTACCCACTGGTAATCAGGAAACTGATCTCTTAGCTCAAATACAAGCCCTAGCAACTGACCCTTCAGTAGAAACAGATTGTGTGCGTAAAAACACTGGCCACTGTAGTAGCCCAGTGGGATGGCACATTGCCAAGGATGCTGGATTGCCCTTGACCTACAGTTATGAGGTTAATGTATTAACAGCATGTCTTATATGTTCTAAACAACAATCAAGATCACTGTCACAGGTGTCTGGGGCCATCCACAAAAGTTCCCAAAGGTACTGGATTGGCAAATGATTACATAGGCCCCCTCCCTCTGGGTGAGGGGTTCTAAATGTAGCTTGGAGTGTGAGGAGACTGTGTCTGCCCTAATGTAAGCTTCCCCTGTCCTTATGCAAACCAGGCAGCCACCATGAGGGGGCGAGAGAACTGAGTGCCACTTATGGATACCCTCAAATAGACAGTGGTTAGGGGTCACATTTCAAAGGTCATGATGTGCCAGGCTGCACAAAAGAACATGACAATCAATGGTGGTCCTATCTCAGCTGTCAAGCAGCAGGTTTTGTAAAAAGGAAAAAATGTAAAGTTAAAGCAGCAGATTAAATTAGTAACAGATAAAACACCTTGGCCAACTGGATTAATGTACTGTCTCAGACTTCAATACATTTGAATGATCAGCCAGTAGGGTCTGTGGCCCCCTATGCCAGCCCAGGGAGCCTGCCAACACAGGCAAAACCAGAAAGACATGGAGGTTGAAGAAGAGCCATTGCCCCTCTTATCTGTGGATTAACGAGCTATGCTGCTGAGAACACCAAGTCTCATTGGGCCGGGGAAAGGCATTTTATACTGGAATTTTCAGTGGGAGAGCCCCCAGAGATGAGTGAGTTACCCCTGGGTGAGCAGGAAAACCTCAGTACCGCCTGGGATCCCATCGTTCCACGGCAAACCGGACATATTAACATGCCCTTTGCCCCAAATGGAACACACACCATGGAGAGCAGGGAGAAGCCAGCCCTCCTGGTCTGGCACATCCTGCCCCCAACCCATCGCCTCACCCTGGCAGTGCTGCCTCCCCTGGCCAACATGGACACTGCACAACCAGGCCAAGCTCCTCTCCTTAAGGCCAGGTGGGCATGTTCTGTTTTCCGCCTGTACAATCATTCCACCGCCATCTTTGTCTCCTCCACTGCTTGGTGGGCATTATAGCACGTGTAGAAGCTCTCACTATGCTCACGCAGCAAGACTTGAATGGTAACGGTAACTGACACAGCCTGTCTTTACCGAACACTGGTTTAAACGTCTCTAATGAAAGAAGCAGTCCTCCAAACAGAATGTCCCTGGGCATGGTTACTGCCTCGCACGCAAGGAAGCGCCTGTGCCACTATCTGAAGAGAATGTTTTGTGTTCATACACAAGGAGTCTGCCAATGCGTCATCTTTATTAAATCACATGAGGGCTCAAGTAAATGCACTGAGTGATCTGACCGCCAGCCTAGGGGACTTGGTAAATCAATGGTTCCAATCGTGGGGTCTTGGTAGAAAAAATTATTTATTTTGGGAATCATTATCTTAATCTGTGTTTCACTTGCATGTGTCTAAATTGTTACGGAGGCCTTTGTTTATGGTGCAGCCAGATTGATGCCAAATGAGCCACCTTGATACTAATAAGACACCTTGTTGACAAGCAGGGCACATTGAGGAAGAGGTGGATGTGGAAGACAGGAAGAGCCAGTGGAGGGGTGGAATGTTGGAGGAAGTCGTTAAGAGGATGTGACCACTGGTTTTCCCTTGAGGTAGACACTGGGCAATCAGAGGCTCCTCCCACTCTTCTCTTGACCTTGGAATGTAGGCTCCATCCACCATTCCCAGGCTGGAGCTCTTTTCATGGGTGTAGCCTGGAGAGGAGGTGTGTTGGACCACCTGGACTCAACATGTTACTGAACCCAGTTAAGGTGTAGCTTAGAAGCTTTTAAGATTCTGGCAAGTGGGTTCAGGGATCTACTCATCTCCCAGTGGCAGACTAAGACAGGTCTTGTTATGTAGTTTCATTGCTTATTAAACCTGCCACCTACCAAATGGAGCGGGCTATGTCTTTCTTTGATCTCTCCCTACCCTCTGTGTAAGGGGGCCAGTGGGTGAACCAATAGATAACCAGAGACAACTTTGCATATTTGGACTTATACACTATATCTCCATGTTTTATGTCAAAGCTTATTTTGAAACTATTTTAATTTGAAAGTGATGTTTACAAATTGGTATTACCTGAATCACTGGGAGAGATTTTCATTATAGTTTAGGACTTACCATTGCAAATTCATGACTATGACAAAACATGGGTTTTATATTCTACAGTTATTTGATTATTTAAAATTTTAATTCATAGCTAAGTTTTGGTAAAATGTCTAATTATAAAATCATTATCAATTAGAAAAAATGCACGACATTTTCCTAATGTTTGCTGTTATACCCCAATTGTTTTTGCCCATTTCCTTCTTTTTTTAAATTTTATTATTTTCTGTTAATTTTTCCATAGCTTTTCTTTCTTGTCATCCTCCTTTTAAAATCTAGCCTTATTTTTATATATCCTTAATTTTATACAAACTCACCAGTAACCTTGTGTGTTTTTCCTGAACTCACCACCGTTACAAACAAATTTCTTTAAACATGTAGATAATAGTCACCAGGTTTGAAAAATCTTTTCTTTGGTTTTGTTTTTCTTTATTAGCTCCATTTCATTCTTTCAAAAATAAGTGGGTCCTTTAAAAGCTATAAATATGGACTGAAGTTTGATAAGTTTTCATAAGCACAGTAGTTGCACTATTTTAAACTAGTAAGACATTTCATTTGACATGAAAAGGCTCATAGAATAAAATTTCCTCCCTGGAATTATTCATCTTTTGTTTTACCTAAATTGAAATTTTAAAAAATGTTTCTTTACCTTATTTTCTAGATGTATTATTTATTTTAAGCATAAACCAAATGAAAGGAAGGTGATGCATAAGTATGAAACCATTTATTTTACATTTTCTTAACTATTAAGATTGTGAAAAATGATATTCATTTAAAACAGTTTCATTGCTAAAATTAAACACTATTAAAAAAAGTAGCTTCAGCCCTGACCAGTATGGCTCAGTTGGTTGGGCGTCATCCAGCAAAGCCAGAGGTCAGTCACCGGTTCGATTCCTGGTCAGAGCATATGCCTGGGTTGTGAGTTTGGTCCTGGTCAAGGTGTGCAGGAGCGGAAACTGATTGATGTCTCTCTCCCTCTCTTTCTCTCTCCCTTCCCCTCTCTCCAAAAATAAGTAAATAAAATCTTCTTTTAGGTAGCTTCAACAGTGTACCCCGAATTATTTTTTCCAGTTGACATTAGAACATAATGGGTTTTACGAAAGCATAAAACACAATGTTGGGAGTACAGTTGTTGAGTGGATGATAGTATCCACTCTAAACATAACCAGGTCCCATACATTAGCAGAAATCTAAACAGGAGATTGTATTGACTAGTTTTTAAGACCACAATTTTAGTCTAAAGAATGGGTCCAGGTCCTGACTTTGCCAGTTTCGTTTAATTCAACTTATTTTAGTTCTTTGGACCTCAGTTTAATTGGCATAAAAATGGAAATTTACAACTGAAGACTATTATAAAGATTCAAAAATCTTCTATATACAGACTACTTAACATAGTACCTGGCACATAGTGAGCATTCAATGAATAGTTGCTAATGTTATTATCAGGCCATTCAAATATATCTGATCAAAATTAATGAAACTGAACAAATCACAAATGAAATTAATTCTATTTAATACCAAATTTGGCAGCATTAGTGGTATTTACATTTTGGGCAAATGAAAACAGCTAGGCTGCTCTGCTCAGAGGAGGTGGTACACTGAATTATTATTACTGCCTCAGGATGGAACAAAATAGGCAATGATAGAGGCTGTAGTTGAAACACACTCGTGCTTTAAGAGCTGAAACAAGGATTTAAAATGTTTATTAATTTGGTCACTAGCAATAGCTTTCTTTTCAGCACACTTGGAAGAATCACTCATTCAACAAATATTCTTTGATTGCCTATTATGTGCCTGGCTGTGTTTACCTACCATGCAAAAGGAAATACCTCCTTTTTATACTCTGAATACTTTCCTTTTCCACAGACATTTCCACTGGGCCTGGGAGATGGGCAATTCTATGCATGGACAGATGGTTTGAGAAGAAAAGACTGGCATGACTATGAAAGCATTCAGAAAGAGGCTATGCGCTCAGGTATGGAGTTCAGTGTGAGCTGCTTCACTTACTGCAGTGTCTCATGTGTCACTTACAGGATCTCTAATTAGCGTTTCCTCTGCCCAGTAAGGTATGTCTCATGGGGATATTGGAGGTCCACAAAGGGCAGAGCTAAAACAATTTCATATTTCAGAGGGAACACAAGTAATAGCCCTTACAATATTAGCTGAAGAAGTCATGAAATTTTTAGAAATCTGTAGTACTTTGTATTTCCAAACTGCTTTTTAAGAATTTTTGGGGGATCTTGGGATTTATTAGTAAGAATTGATGGCTGTGTATCTTGAACTAGATTGACTCTTTAGGGCTGCGGGATGATTCGCTGGTAATACAATGTATGAAAGAGGTACCAGGTCCTAGACACCGGCAGGGATACAGCAGGTGGGTGCATCACATGAGCCAGGGATCCCCGGATGGCAAAACTTGGACAAACAGAAAGGCAGTTAAACCTAGTCAAGCAGGCCTGTGCATGTGTAGCAGAATTCTATTCTTGGGTTAGAGGTAGAGGAAATGTTTTACTTGTTGGAAAAATTAATGGGAAAAAAGCAAGTTTTTCTAGGACTGAAAAATTAGGATGCTGGAAACAGGGACTCAGAAGGCTCTACAAATAGAAATTGATAAAAGTGAGTCATGGGAAGTCTGTATTCTATTATTTGACCAAAGGAGCTCTAGCTCTGGTTTTTTTTTCATAGTGAGGATGTCACAGAAATAGAGAAGCTATTGTTTGGTAAAGACATCTGAGCAGCCCTGAGATACTGCATTCCAGGTGATTCAGCAGCAGAACCATGACCAGCCACAACGTGAGGTCCTGCTGCCCCACCTTCCTCATAACTCACCCTGTCAGGAAGTCTGGTGTGATGGTATTTTAATATTTATGAAATTGTTCAGGGTGGCGAAATGTTCTGAGCTCTGAGTTAGGTGTGGATGATCTAATTCTAGTCTTCTTGAATTCCTTTTCCCCAAATCACACCCCTCACCTTCCCCAGACTTCATTAGACCTGCTATTCCCAAGGATATTCTCTATTCCTCAGAGAATCTTTCTCTTCTAAGTTTCATTGTCTTTCCGCCTTGGCCTTACCTCATAAATGATCATGAAGATGCGTTCGTTACCAGCATTCTCACTTTGGGAGCTCTCTTATCTTCTTTCTCTATTTGCTTGATCGTCCTGTAATAATTCAACCGTCAATTCCCCTTTTGAACCACAGAATGCTGAAAAATTTTGGAGATGTTTATATAATCTAATTAACTGAAGTTGCAAAGTGTTAATAATAATAATAATAGAATAAGCTAAATTTTTCATAGATGTTTTATGCTAGCGCTCTACATATGTATTTTATTTAAACCTCAAAATGAAGCTAATAAATAGGTTTTATTATTCTCAATTAGTTAAAAAAGCTAAATTCTTATGTATTTATTAAATTTTAACCAAGGTCAAACAGCTAATAATTTGCAGAGCTAGATTAAAAGTCAGGTCTTATCATGCTCCATTACACACCACTGTCTGATCTTGAATAGTATCTGGGCAATACAAAGTAATGACTTGTGGACATATGAGAGACACGCCTGGGATCAGGTCCTGGCTTCTCCGTACATGACCTAGGTTAAGCAGCAAATCAATTTATCTTTCTTATATGCTACTTTGCAGAATTGCTGTGTGGATTAAAGATAATATACCCTAAGTGATTGGCCACTTATTTGGACATAGTATAAGCTCAGCTAATGATAACTGTCATTGTTAATTCACTGAAGTTACTTTCACTTGACTTGGGATGCTTACCCTTCACTGTGCTGAGGAGTTTCAGATACAAAATCCAGAACATCCCATTTATGTCCGCTTCATCCTGCCCTTTCTGCTTCCTGGATGAACATGCCTTTTACATCTTCATTCTCAGGTGAGGCGAGGGAAATTGGCCTCAAAGAAATTTGGTAACTATTAAGTATTCTAAAGTGCAAATTTTCATTGGAATTCAAAAGATTTAAATGCTAGTATGTTGTAGGAGTCACTCAAAGATATATGACAAATGCAGTAGACTATAATTCATCATTCTTTAAATATCATGAAATATAAATAAAAGAAGTAAACACACACAACACACAGAGTACAGAGTCAAAATAATCCTCCCTGTTCTCAATATCCAGGTCCAGAAAAAGGATCATTTGTGCCATTCTGTCTCCTCCGAGTCTTGAGGTTTGTGTTTACTCTTTTATTTTTCTCTGTAGTAGCTTTTCCTCCCATCTATATATTTAGTCCCAAACAAATGTGGTTGCACTTTTCCTGTGATTGATCTTTGTTTGAAAATTGATTTATACTATATGATTCTCTTCTCTCAAAATTAGTATTATTTTAATTTTTTTTCTCTTTTATTTAACTTATTTAGGATGACACTGGTTAACAAAATTATACAGGTTTTGGGTGCACAATTCCAGGACATATCATCTGTACACTGTATTGTGTGTCAAGTCTCCTTCTATTACCATTTATCCCCCCCATACCCTCCTTTTCCTTCCCACTCAAAATTATGTTTGAGATTCATCCATGACAATGCATAGAATTCTATTGATTCATTTTTACTATTGTTTAATTTTCTACAACATTCTTCTCTTCACAGACACTTGGGGGTTCCTAGGTTTGGGCTATTGCATACAATGCTGTTGTAAGTATTCATGTGCGTGGTACTGGGGAAGAGACAACATTTTCTTAGGATGCATACTGAATAGTGAATCTCCTGTGTCTAAGGAATGCACATTTCAGGTGTGTCATGTAGTCCAGGACAAACTGTTTTCCAAAGCTGATATACTGATTTCACTCTGCTTAATGGTGGATGAAATTCCCACCGCTCTAATTATTAGTGGTATGATGTAAGCTCTCACAGTCATTTAAATTTGCATAGTCACTTAAATTTACTAAGGTCTAATGTAGTTGATATCTTGTTTATTCTTATGAGCTTTTTTTGTCTTTTTTTTTTGGTAAAATTCCCATTTGTACTTTTAATTTTTGTATTTATTTCTCTTCCTTATTGATCCACAGAGTGCTCTTAATTTATTGTAAACATCTTTGAGTGGTTATACGTGGTGAAAATATCATATTACATATTTTGTAGACTATTTTTATAAAATTCCTAGAAGTTCTTGATTTTGATGTAGTCAAATTTGGAAATCATTTTTTAAAGGATAGGTCATGCTAATGTTCTATGTTATCTTTTAAAAGCTAGAGTACATTATTTTTTACATTTAGGTTTTAAACCCAATTGGTCTTCATTTTATTGATGTAAGAGGGGGGATTCAGTATTTATTTACTTTTCATCATTTAGATAAACTAAAACAGTGCCATTTATTGGAAAATGTATCTTCATCACTCAGCAGAGTTGACTCTATTATATATCAGGTTTTCATAGTTGTGTTTTCTCTGTGGTTCTTACTTCTGTTCTATGAGTAAAAATCCCTGAGCTGATACCATATCTTATGTATACTACGTTTTTATAATGATCACTGATGTATGATAAAGTTCCTTCCACTTTCTTGGCTCTTCTTCCTTGAGAATGTACAGCCATTCCTAACATTATGCCTTCTTTAAAACTTCCACTCAGCTTGTCAAATTTTACACACACATCCGCAGGTACACCAAGTTATTTAAACTTTAGAATAATACTGTCTTTATAAATTAGGAGATAAGTGACATTTTTCAATATTAAATCATTGATTATGGTATACATTGTATTTATTTGCTGATTTTTCATTACCTTTAGGGATGTGTTTGTAATTTTATTCTCAGACACTTTCATTGCTATCCCTGGAAAATTAATGTGGATATTGTGCATGTTGATTTTATTGAAATTCCACATTGTTTGTTGCTGGTATATAGAAATACTAGTTTTTAATATTGATCTGAAGTTAGAAATCTAAGTTTTTCTATGAATTATAATCATTTACCTATTTTTAATTTTTAATGTAGATATCTACATTGTGATATCTACAGTGTAATATCTACCACTAGATGTGGTTATATCTACCACAAGTAATGACAGTGTTTCTTTTTCTTTTCATTCTACACTTTATAATTTTAGTTCTTTTTGTTCTGACATTGCAGTTGCTAGGAATTCTGTGTAGTGCTAAACAATGGGTATTGGTGGCTAGTCTTGACTTGTGATTTTCTGACAATAGCAAATTAGACACTCTTGTTAAGATTTTTTCTAGCTATCTATTTAATGAAAATGCATTTTACCATTTTTGCTAAGCCTTCTGGATCTGACTTGCTGAGAGATTATGAGTATTATTTTATTTTTTAACCTAAATGAATGTTAATTTGTTAAAGGTGTTTTTCTTCTATTGCATTTGTTGACATAGATATGATGAATATTATTTAATCTTTTATTTGAGTGAATTATATTTATTAATTTTCTAATGGAAATCATACTTGCAATTCTAGACAAAATCTGTTGTTTTAGTTGGTTTGCTAATATTTTGTTTAACACTTTTGAATCTTTATTCGTGAGTGAATCATTGGTCATGAAGTATTTTTCTTGTACAGTCCTTGCAAATTTTGGTGACAATGTAATGATAGCTTCATAAAATGGCTTCAGTAATGCTTCTTGTTTTCTATGCTTTGTAATTATTTATTGTGTATTAGAATTGTTTATTTATTAATAATTATAGAAATCTTGTGGGTGAACTGTATGGACCTGGACTTTTATTGAGCAAAGATTTTTAACTCCTGGGTTTAAGTGCTTATATTGATTTACAAATTTATTTATAATGTCCTCTTAAAGGTTTCATAATGTCTATGGTGTTTAAATTTATTTCTCTTTAGAATATTGTTTATTCATGTCTTTTTATTTTTTCATAAATTACTATACTGGAAATTCATCAACTTTATTAATCATTTTAAAAAGTAATTTTTGACCTTATTCATTTTATCTATTGTGTTTTCTCATTGACTTAGTTTTATTTCTTTTTTTCGATTTTCAAAAATTTAAAAATTTGATTCATAGACTTAGTAATTTTAGCCTTTTCCATTGTAAAATAAGCATTTAGGGCTCTGAATTTTGTCCTTTAAATTAATTCCTTTAAATTACCACTTTAAGTGTATCACACTGCTCTGTGGTCCAATATTTTACATTTATTTGTCATGTTTCGGTTATATTATTTTATAGTTATGTTTTGAAATGCCTGGCCTACTTAACACTGAAATTATCTTAAAAATATGACAATCTAAAAACTACTTTCTAATGAAATTTTAATAATCTTTATAAAAGTAATTAGCATAATAAGCAGCATCCATTTTATTAAATGTCTTTGTTAATATTTTTATTAATATACTTTATATTTTATTTAGTCAGTCACATTCTTGTGGCATATTTGGTGACTTTTGAAATATCAGAGTCTTAAATAACCTTTAAAATAAGTGGTATATGAGGAGAGAGGGAAAAGAAAGTAAAAAGAAGATAATTGCTTTCACCATTGAGGAAATGGGAGATTTTTTTTTAATTAAAAAAATGTTTAAAAAAAAAATTGAAGGATAGACCCAAAGAGCTTAGGTGTAGCAACAGGGTTCTTTCAGGTACATATGTGCCCTTACAGTTACAGTAAATTATTAGGATTGTAACTACCTAGAGTTTTTGTTATTTTATAATCATACACTTCTTTGTTGGGAGATTACTATTAACCGAAACAATTTAGCTGTAGAAGAAGTATATCCAGTGTAGCATTTCGGGGTCAGGGTGACTTCCTGGAAGAGGTCAGCCAAATTCTCAAGGATAAAACATATTCTGACGTTAGATAAGATTTTGTTTTTATTCAATTAATTTTCTGACTTGTCTTCCTTGTAATTTGCTACTAACCCAGTCCTATTTTAGGCATTTTTTTTCTATGTGTGATCCCATTATGTTACATCATTTAAGAACTTACCAACACAAGATTTCAGCTGTGAGTTGTTTAGCTATCCTTTTGAGTTGTACTGTGTCACAAAATTGATAATCATTACTTAAATAATTTATAAAAATTGGATGAAAAGAACTAAAATATGATTTCTTCGATATATGAAAAATAATGTATAAATTGATGTTGATCTATTATTCAATATACATTGGGAATAATTATTATAGTGAGTAACTAAAGAACTATGCAGCTGACATTTGCCTATTCAGAATTTGAGAAAAAAGCCAATATAGTTCTGAAATAAAAAAACTCCACCTATGGAATTTCACTGAATTATGGATCTAATAACGTGTGCCAGTTGTTGGAAAGAAGATGCAATTAGTGTAGATAGCTGTTCTTTGACATGTGATATTACCTAATTCTTACCATGCCCTTTCTAAGTTGTAAACACACACTTTAAGTCATCCATCCAGGGTGGGGCAGGTGTGAGTGTCATGTGTACTGGTGCATGTGTGATGTATAAAAATCTTTAAAATTTCTAGAAAGTACTTTTTAGTTTCCAAATTAAAAATTTTCTTTTATTCTAACTCAGATTTCCACTGTGTTTACTGCTGCTTTTAGATTTCAATACGGATGAACTGAACATGAAAAAAAGCTGTTTTCAACTCTTTGATGTTTTTCTTTGAAATATGTTATGTCCTCAGATAATTATAATTGAATCGCGCATTCCACTATATGCCTCAGGCATCCTATGAAATTATACCTAACTCTTCACTACTTGCATTCATCCTAGTTAATCGCACTCATAAATCTGAATATATAAGGTTTTATTATTTTATAATTCATTCATTTATTCACTCATCCAACAAATATTTTTATGCCTGTATTTTATTTCCTTATTTTTAGAGGGGAAGGGAGGGAGAAAGAGAGGGAGAGAAACATCAGTGTGTGGCTGCCTCTCACATGACCCCCACAGGGGACCTGGCCTGCAACCCAGGCATGTGCCCTGATTGGTAATCAAACCTCCAACCATTTGGTTCACAGGCTGGTGCTCAATCTGCTGAGCCACACCATCCAGGGCTTATGCCCTGTATTTTAAATACTGCACCACACTCTGGAAGAAAAGAAATAAAATAAATCACCGTGGCTTTTGAAAAACATGCAGCATAATTGGGGGAACTTTCATTGTTGGTGATGCAATGGCCTTTTGGATCCGAGCCATTAATCTTTTGTGTCTAAAGAATTTCAGTAGCCTCTTAACTGATCTTTGTGACCATCTTCATCTCTTCAAATAGCAACCAGAGTTGTCTTCTAAAAATTAAACATGAGTCACTTCACTCCGCTTCTCAAAAGACTACAAAAGCTAGTCATCATTTTCATAATTAAGTCCAGTTCACTCCATGATTATGAGATTCATCATGATCTACCCAACACCTATCTCTGTCCTCATCTCCTACTGATTGATGTCTAGTCTCTCCCCTGGCCATGTGGTCCCCTTTGTTTTCCCTTAAGAATGCTAAACGTGTCCCAGGACTTTCCACTAAGCTGTTCCCGTGCCCTGGAACACTTGTAATCCATATCTTCACAGCCCACTCTCACCTTCATTAAGGTCACCAGACCATGTATCACCTGCTTAGACATGCCTGTTAGTCACCATAATATCATACACAGATATAGCTCCTTTCCTTCATTTTTCTATCACTTTATCCTACTTAGTTTTTATGGCAATTATCCTTCTGCCTACATTTATACATATATCCATTTATTTAATGAGTTAAATGTTTTATGATTCCCCAAAATATAATCACTTGCCCATGGGCTCTGAGTCGCATCTTATCTGGAATCACTGGAACCTCGCTTTTGAGTAATGATGCTGCTGCTGCGTTAGGAAAGTGACATGGAAACCTGACACAATGTGGCTGCTTTTCCTCTCGTCTGGGATTGCTTCTCAGGCCCCCTCACACTTCATGGTCTGAGTTACTGAGGGTTCGGACTGATTGCTGTGGATTTGTGTAGCAAAACATCTAAATGGTATGAATTAAAACACTATATGAGAGCTAGGAATATACTGTGTTTTTTTTGTTTTGTTTTGTTTTCAAATATATTTTATTGATTATGCTATTACAGTTGTCTCACTTTCCCCCTTCACTCCCCTCCACCTTGCACACCCCCTCCCACCCACATTCCCCCCTTTAGTTCATGTCCATGTGTCATAAGTTCTTTAGCTTCTACTTTTCCCACACTATTCTTGCCCTCCCCCTGTCTATTTTCTACCCACCGAATATGCTACTTGTTTTCTGGACCTTTTCCCCCTCTCTCCTCTTCCCACTTCCCTGTTGCTAAAAGAAAAGCCAACTAAGCAAACCACTACAGCAGGAGCAGAAACACAGAAATGGAGATCACATGGAGGGTATACTGTGTTTTAAAATGATTAAGTGTAAGCTTTTTAAGTCCCTTAAACAGCTCACTTTAGTGCTGATCAGGGACCCATTTTGTTCTTAAATGTCTTTATTCTGCATAATTGAACAAGATCACCCCCCCCCCCAAACAGAATGGGAAACAGAAATATGCCCCATTTGGAAAAGACTCCAACTACTTTGCTCTCAGAAAGTGAAAAATGGCATTTTTGCTGTAACTATGATGGCTCCTGGCTGCCTTTTACTAATATCTTGTGTCTCTTAAAAATATGGTCTAGCATATTTTTCATTTCTACAATGAACATTGCGTTTTGTTGATAGTTTGATATAATTTATCCATCTATGAAGACCTCTCAATAAATTTTATAATGAGATTTGTTGGGAGGTGGGTGGTCAACTTCAGAAAATACTACCAAAATAACACTCATTCATTAGCTTACAATTAACTTTTAATGAAATATTTTCTTTGGCAGTCATTGTCTAACAATGAAAATGTAAATTGGGAGTGAAAAGATCATGACCATTCTGTTAGAGATGTCTCAGTTATATGTTTAATAATAAAATAAAATTTAGCTGAAACTGAATTGAGTTACAATTACCCAGGGTCTAATCCCTTCAGTATTATAGTATGAAAATAGCAGTGGAGATGTATCTCAAGAGATCTATGAACTGAAACCATTTCTTATTCAAAAATAAGGTAAAGTTAATTTTAAAATAATTCAATTTAACTATTTGTTGCAAAAGTTGAAATATCTCTTTTTAGAAATATCAATTTCCATGGGCAAATGTGCATGAGATTAATTAACCTTATTTTCTCATTAGTATAGCACTTATCACATAGAGTTACTTTAAGGTTAAATAAATTGTATAATTAAACTATATGAACTGTAGTATATGCTCAATAAATTGTTATTTGTATAGTCTCATAACAATTCCTATGTCTATATGATATGCCTATATGGTAATAACATGAGTCACCTGTCATAATATTTCTCATGCCTTCAAATCTAGCCAGTTAACATTAACTCTCTCAAAAATTTTCACTAGGGTGTTCATATTTACTTGCACTTCAAGTAGAGCCATTTGACTTGACTTTAGGTTTTATTATTACAAGCCAAACATTGTGTGAGCAATTGTCCCCAAATTGTTTCCCTCTAAGTATTGTATATTTATGCTTTGTCAGATATCTTTTTTCACATGATAGCTGTGAATATTATCAAATTTTTTTCTGGCTATAAATATCACACTTTGGGGAGGAGTCCTATGAGTAGATAACTCTTGATCATTGGGAAAAATAGTAAAATGTTCTGCTGAACAAAGATGGTGCCTGATAAGAAGGAAAAGATGAGAAATATCTAGTAAAGCACAGAAGTTGAATTTCAATGGATTAAGTAGACTAGGGTTAAATTGACTTCAATTCTGCCATTCATTCTCCTGAAGTCTTATATGCAATTTTATTCTTTCCAATTTTAACCATTTTCTGCCCACATTTTAAATGAGTATGAATTATAAATCTATATTTTCTAGCAGCTTGCCACACAGAAAAGTCTAATAGCCACTGTGTCTAATCCTTGTAGCTCAACATCATTGGCAATATTTCTGCTAATAGCAGCACTATCTTCAAACTCCAGGAGGTTAGATTTGCTATTTTTTGCTTTGGCTTTACCTTTTAGTTGATGTTAAAGCCACCCTTGCATTTAGTGTTAAACCGTTTATGTAGTCATGCAGCATATACAGTGGTGCGCAAAATCAGGTTCACAGTTGTATGTGAAACAGAGTTCCTTCTTGTGCTATTTGTTTAGTGTATTATATTATTTATTATTATTTACCTACTTGTGCCACCCTTGTATAAGTTTTAGGAAGAAGAGTACAATGACTCGTATATTTGGTAAAGAAGAACGGAGAATTCTCGTGTGCATTCGTAAAGGAGATTACTGTTTTGATGACTTGGGACTCTGATGTCACCATTATGATGTTAACACAGCTTTCGCCATGCGCCATGCTGTGATAACTGAGAGTTTCCCATGACTGGGGGGACTCGAAATCATTTGGGCCAATTCTCATTAAGGCATTGTATTTTGGTCATAATTTTTAGAGACTCAAATAATTATTTGAACCTCCTCCAAAATGCGTATCCAGGATCTGGCACACATTTATCAGTAATGAGTCCTGGACCATCTTGGCTCCATTACCAAACGAGCGCTATAGAGGAACTGTGTGTGTTCCCCACTAGGGAAGGTGGAGTGCCAGCACCGTACACTGATGGCAACACCCGGCAGACGCTGACTTGAGCACCATAGATGCCGGCTTCAGCTGATGCTCTTTCAGTGAGTCACAGTGGTCCCTGGGCAGCCTTCATGCCACATTAAAGCAAGGGTGCCTTCTGATCGTTTGTAGTCACGGAAACGTGACATAATGGTCCTTAGGAGTACTAGAAGCTTAACAAGGCTTATTTAATTTTAAAGAAAGATATCCCTGCCCCAAGATGTGAATCAGAAACCTGACAGAGACATTATAACAATTGAAAATTAACATTTAATATGTAAAGAATTTAATTTATTTCAGTGTTTGGTTTACTAACGTGAAGTGACCAGAGACCATAAGGGAATTAGTATTATCTGGCATTTAGTAATGATTTGAATTTCCATGGTGACCAACTGAGCCTTAGGGATGCAAATTCATTATTGAACTAGAATGACTAAATTAACCTAATAGGCATTGACCTAATTAACAATCTAATAACATTTGGTAGTATACTCTAATTGGGATATATATATATATTAGTAGTAGAGTCCACTCATGCATGTAAAATTATTTTGTTTTAAGGAATAACAATCATTAAGGAATAACTTTTGAGGTTTTAGCAAATGTCTTATATACACAAAGACATTATTAGATTTATAGGTATGTTTAGTTCTTGCCTTGTAATAGGCAATATTTTGTGTAACAATTAAATATTTTATAAGCCTCTCACATATGCATCTCAAGTATTTTTATAAACAGAACAAAGGCATTAAATGTATTATCCAAATTTGGAAATTCAGTGTCATACTTATGACAAATACCTAGTATTTTTTACTATAATCCCTATATTATTCTTTATGCCACATTTTCTCTCATTTTAATTTTTCTTTTTAAAAAATGTTATTTTTAGAAAGAGGGGAAGGGAGGGAGAAAGAGAGGGAGAGAAAAACATCCATGTGTGGTTGCCTCTCACGTGGCCCCCACTGGGACCTGGCCTGCAACTCAGGCATGTGACCTGATTGGGAATCAAACTAGCAACACTTTGGTTCACAGCCTGCACTCAATCCACTGAGCTACATCACCCAGGGTAATTTTTCTATATACATTGGGCCTTAATATGAGTACAGTGATTTTATTTATTGTACATTGCTTCAATGTTTCTCACAAAAATCCTGTAAAATAGGGACAGTCAAATATTATCAATAGTGTTTGTATATATTAGTATATAAAATAATATATAAAAGAAACAAATTTTGAAAATTGATTTTATACATACATTTGTATGATTTTATACATGTGCATATATGTGATGTACATATAGAATATCTATATCAAGTAATTATATATATACATATATACATATCAAGTGATTATACATGCTTCCACACACACATATATATATATATTCAGATTAATGCCTTAACTCCAGTAAATTCTGAGACAACCCTGTTTTTATACACCGCTTATTCTTATCACTATTGAATTTCTTTGACTATTTGCCATTTATAACATATGTAACTTGTATTGCCCTGTGCCTCCACTTGTGTGTTTAATAAAAACCATAGTAATGATGACCGAATTTCTCTGACTGTGCTCTCCATGATATACAGACCCCGAATCTCCTCTCTACAAGACCTCACCACATATATGAGATCCTTGGAGGTCTGCAAGTTTACCAAATACTACAGTCCCTTTCTTTACTCCAGCTACTGATGGTGGGCAGCTGTTCCAGCTCAGCATCTCAGTGCCACCGGCACTGGGATCCTATCTCCGGTGCTCCCAAAGCTGCACATCACTGTGTCCCTAAGACATCAGCCTGCGTTTTCACAGCCCTCCACCTCATGGTTCCCTAGGGAAGTGGGTGGGGAGAACACCCCTCTCCTCCACCGTGTTGCACTTTGTTGTCTAGGTATTAATACAATTGCATTGCGGTTCCCATTCTCCCAGAGGTCCTCGCATGAAGCAGCTTCTTCAAACAGTTCTTCTGCCAAAAGAAGTCAGGTCTAAGTTTCTAAAACTAGACCAGAATCCAGTATCAGATAGACCCCAACTGGCTGTTCTGCACACTTGTTTGTCCTTACCCATGCTTCGTGCTTGCCTGGAAACAATGAAAATCTGTGAAAATCCTCAGGAAAATGAACTTAAACCAACATTTACATTCTAAGCTGATTCATCAGATGAGTTGAATCTCAGGACAAGGTAAACCAAACTTCATCTGGGACTCCAAACTCAGTAGATATAATTGTAGCTATAAATATAAATTACATGAGACTTAATATGTTCCTTTTAATTATGCTCTGTGTTAAAATGAGCAGAAATGCATAAACTCTGAGTCAGCAATATAAACCATAAATTGTGTTTAATTTACTTTAATCAAAATTATAATGTTTTGAAGTATTAGTAAACTAATGCTTGCAGAAGATATTCAGCTTCAGAAACAATGGTACAGAAAAATTTCTTTTAACTACTAAAAAAGAGTATTGCTACCTCTTTTTATGAAAGAGACTGGTAGTCAGTTTTTTAACAATGAGCAAAACATATTTTACAAAGCACAATGCAATACCTTTTAACAATAAAACATACATTTCCTGTAAGGTTTTTCACTATTTAAAGGTGCCTTTAAGTAGTTCAGAATAATTCTTTAAATGTGGTAATTTTTTGTAATGTTGCTTGATAACTTAATATTTGCTTTAAATACAGTAATGTTCCTTCATTTTAAAAGGAATGGACACACAGATTATTTCAGTCAGCTAAAGGAAATTTATTTTAAGAAAAGAAGAAAATACTTCCACAAGCAACCTTCCTGGACCCTAGGAGATATGAAAGTGAGCAGGTGACACTGTAGCATTAGTAACCTCCCAGCATCTTCAGATGCTGAGCAAGGATCAGGCCTCGAGAAGCACCCGCTCCTTTTTCCTGCCTAGCATGGAGCTCTCTCTTTTGCACCTTACTCAGCTTCTGCTGCTTCTGTTCTTCCTTTCTCTAATGACTAACTCATTGTATCTCCAGACCAACATGCCCTAAAAGTGAGGATGTGACTGGTTACAGCAGTCACCAGTCAATTTCTGTTATTCCTGTGATAGAGAGCACGTGTGGCAGGCTTCCTCAAACGCAGCAAGACAGCTTGGCGTTAGATGATTTCATGTGGCTCAGACAGTAAGCCACAGCTGACGATCTTGGCCAGAGTAACACAGGAATTTGGCATAGAACACAGCAGGCCTTGCCTTACGGATCACATTTGGTCATTATTCAGAAGGGATCAATAAACACAGCAGACGCTTGAAGCAAACAGTGCAATCTAGTGAATTTTTATGTTCTTCTGGTTATTTTAAATAGCAGGTGTCTCTCCTGAAATGAAGACAGGTAGTGGCTAGGGTGACATGATCAAGGCTTGTGTTAGGGTTCTCCAGGGAAACATAACCAGCAGGATGCTTGTTACAGCTAGAGAGAAATTTATTTTAAGGATTTGGTTCATGTAATTGTTCCAAATCTGATGGAGAAGGCTGATGGGCTGAAGATTCAGGAAAGAATTGCAATTTGAGTCTGAAGTCTTCATGTTTGATGGAGGTCACCTTTGTTCTTTCAAGGCCTTCAACTGATTTGGGTGTAGCCCCCCTGCATCATGATGGGTATTCTGCCTTACTCAGACTCTACCATTTTATTTTGTTTCATTTTGTGCCT
Organism: Anoura caudifer; assembly: GCA_004027475.1. Taxonomy (NCBI): domain Eukaryota; kingdom Metazoa; phylum Chordata; class Mammalia; order Chiroptera; family Phyllostomidae; genus Anoura; species Anoura caudifer. The sequence continues at coordinate 122,429 of PVKU01004464.1, read as the reverse complement.
GATATTCATGTTTTTCTCACTTTACATGCTATGTGCTAAATAACATATACATACACAGATATAGGTATATTATTTGTTTATTTATACCCATGCTGGCAATTTGGCAATAATTATCAATTCTTTTAACTGTTTGTACCTTTGTTTCTTAATTTCTTTCTAAGGGATTTATCCTAAGGCAGCAGATTTTAAACTATGCTCCTTACAAGCATCGCCATTCTACAGAATTGCCTGGGGGTCTGATAGGAGGGTATGTATTAGCCAGGATTTAGGGCTATAAGCAAGAGAACAGAAATTAAGCCTATTTTTCTTTTTCCACCCATTTGCCTACTCCATCCCTTTTGGCAATCATCAACTTGTTTTCAGTATCTATAAGTCTGTTGTTGTTCTGTTTTGTTTGTTTGTTAATTTGTTTTTCTAGATTCCACATGTAAGTGAAATTGTACAGTATCTGTCTTTCTCTGTCTGACCTATTTTACTTAGCATAATACCCTCTAAGTCCATTCATGTTGTTGTAGATTTTATTCCTTTTGTTGCTGAGTAAAATTTATATATTTTAAAGTTGTTTCCATATCTTGGCTATTATAAATAATGTTGAAATGAACATATGGGTGTATATTTTTTTCGAATTAGTGTTTTGGTTATATTCAGATAAGTAAATACCCAAAAGTGCTATTGCTAGGTCATATAGCAACTCTATTTTTAATTTTTTTAAAGATTTTATTTATTTGTTTTTAGAGACAGGGGAAGGGAAGGAGACAAAAATGAGTTAAACATCAATGTGTGGTTGTCTCTTACACACCCCTCACTGGGGACTTGGGCCGCAACCCAGGCATATGCCCTGACTGGGAGTCGAACTAGTGACCCATTGGTTTGCAGACTGACACTCAATCCACTGAGTCACACTAGCCAGGGCTATTTTTAATTTTTTTTGAGGAATCTTCATGCTGTTGTTGCATAGTGGCTGCACAAACTTACAGTCCCACCGAGAGTATAGGAGAGTTCCCTTTTCTATGTCCTCACCAGCATGTATAATAATTTGTTGATTTTTTAATAACCATCCTCTCAGGTGTGAGGTAGTATCTCCTTGTAATTTTGATGTGCATTCTCTGATGATTAGAGATATTGACTATCATTTAATATATCCGTTGTTCATTTGTATGTCTCCTTTGGAGAAATGTCTATTCTTGTCCTCTGCCCTTTTTTAATTAGATTTTTTTTGTATTAATCTGTTTGTTTCTTATTTATATTGGATATTAACTGATATTAATCCCTTATCAGATACATCATTTGTGAATATCTTCTGCCCATTGGTAGGTATTTTTTCATTTTATTGATGACTTCCTTCACATGCAGAAATTTTTTAATTTGTGTAGTCCCTTTTGTTTATTTTTGCTTGTTTTGCCTTTGCCCAAGGAAACACATCCAAAAAGATATCACTAAGACCAGTGTCAAAGAGTTTACTGCCCACTTATTTTCTAGGAATTTTGTGGTTTCAGGTTTATCATTTAAGTCTTTAATCCATTTTGAATTTATTTTTTATGTGGTGTAAGAAGTGATTCATTTTGTTTTTTACATGTATCTTTCTCCCTTTCCCAACACCATTTATTGAAGAGACTCTCTTTACCCCATAGTATATCCTTACCTCCTTTGTTGTAGATTAAATGAAAGTCCCTTTTAAATGTTAATCTCACCAAAAATAAAAAGATCATCCAGAAACACCCAGAATAATGTTTGAGCAAATATCTGAGTACCAGGGTCCAGCCATGTTGACATATAAAATTAAACATCATAAGGTTCCACCAGGCTTGAATGGACACAGGAATTAACTCTAAATGGGCCAGAGAAAGTCTACAAACTAGGCTGGAGTGTCCTGAACAAGTGAAATGATTCTTTCCTACACTGGGTAATGAGAGAGAAATTGACAATTCTAAGAACAAAGACCCTCCCCCATTCTGATATCTCAATAAAGGACAGGGGATTTAATGACCTCTCACCAATTCAGGTATGAGCTATCAAGAAATAACAAGTGAACCTAGATGAAGAGACAGAAAAACCAAGAGTAAAAAGAATGTAATAGTCACTCAAGGGGGCCAACAGCCAGAGAAAGGAACACAGAGGGACACTTGGGCAGAGATTTGAAATCTAGTTAAATAGAATTCCAAGAGGGTACAGAAGGCAGCCTGAAAACACCGACAGCAAGAAAGCATTCACTTGGGATCAATTCAGCCATGAAAAGACTTTCTGGAACTAAGAATGTGACTTTCAAGTTAAAATCTTTAATGCAAGTATATAAGGAGTGGATGATGATTTTGAGACACATATTAGTGGACAGAAAGATTAAATATAAAAGCATATCAAAACAACATAAATTAATAGACAGAAATTATAGGCAGAAAGTTTAAAACTATGAACAGATGCATGAATTTAAACAAATGAAAAAGAGACAATAATTAATAAATATCAAAAGAGAGTGTCATGGATCTCAAGAAATATTTTAGTCCAAAGACTGAAAGCATGACAGGCACCACTGATGAAAAAAGATGCATCTAAATATATGCTAGTGATATGTTTGAAGTTTGAATAAGGATACTCTTTTTTAAGCAGAAATGGGGAATTATATATTAAGGAAAGATAATCAGTCTGGCATTAAAATCATCATCTACAACTCTAGAAATTAGAAGAAAGAGGTTATCTATCTGTTATATTATTATATACATATATAATACAGATATATATATCTTTATATATGTATATATACATATATATCTGTATCATAATATGTATATAGAGAGATGAATGTCATAGACCAGTAAGATATGTAATTAGCATATGGAAATCTGGCTTAAATTGAGCTAGTCCATTTCAAAGTGACCAGCATTTAGGCAGTCTAAAAAGGGGAAATGACCATTCTTTTAAACATACCTAAGATAATACTCAATATCAAATGCTGAAATAGTGGCATTTTTAAGTGAAACATTACATATCAGTCTTCAAGTTTGTGTGTAACTGGGAGATCACATTGTGATCATAATAGATACCTGCATCCATTCATTTTCTCAGAGAATTTGAGAATATAATACAATAAACACATCTGTTTCAGATACGTCATTCCACGAAGCATAGTTACCAATGAAATTCATGTCACTGAACAAATCTTATTTTCTGGCTTACTTTGAATCCGTGTGTTGCAGAAGCTGGTAGAGAAGATATGTATAGGCATTAAAATGAAGATAAGCATTATTGGTGAAGAAAACTTTGGTTATTTCAATGGGTCTTTATTGATGAATCCCCCCAAATCACTAATGGACACATTAAATTATGATTAAATATATGCATTTCCTACCTGAAGCTTTTAAGTGACCTATCAATCAAAAAAATCAATGATTAGAATTGCAAAACAAAGGTTAATCAAGAACCTTATTTACTACTACTGATGCTGTGAGACTTCTTTATGATAAGAAATCAACATTCTGCTAGAAATAGCTTCTATTAATTTATACAGGATCTTAGATGTATTCCCACAGAAAGGAAAGCTACCTCTTGATGAGGCACCTCTTTACTTTGTACTGAAAAATGTCAACATGAGAAGTGCCAAACTTAGACCATTTTATACTAAAAGGAAAAGGGTATCCATTCCTAAATATAATAGAAACACAAAATATTGTGTATGATAAATTAAGTAAAAAATGAGGCTGTCTATTAACTCACCTCTGCACTTGAAATTCTAATGCTACAAAAGCAATTTTGCCTTGTCTGGTTCTCTCTGTTCTTTCTCTGTCCTGCTGCAGAAAACATTTGCCTACATACGTAATCTAGAAATGTTTGCTTTTAATCACCCAGTAAACATTTTCACTTCTCCCATATGTTACAAAATAATGTTTCCTGTGAACAATATTTTATACCATCTTACAGAACTAAAGAATAAAGAGGTCAGGACAGGAGCAACCATGGCATAAAGGATTTGAAACTTGTTTAGTCTACTAAACAAGTTTCTATTTTTAAATAGAAAATTGTATATTTCAGAGTACACTGGTTTTCAGTTTCAACAACAGACCAGTATTACCAGCTTCATACCAACTTGTCATAAATTATTCAAATGGCTTAATTATCAATTAAGGTATTTTCTTACATCAACTTCCATTTTGAGCTTTCCTCCTGTTTAGATGGGATTTTATATTAACTGTCCTTTCATTTCTGTGTCCATATTCTCCAGTGATTTCAGGAATTAATGATTGCATAAAATTTGTTAAGATAAATGATAAAAAAGTGGTTTACAGAAATGAAAACATCACAGAAATTTGTTTAATATATTTATGTAAGACATCCCCAAATGGCTATAGTGTCTTATGTCCTTAAGAGGTAATTTCATATTTTAAACAATTGTTTAAAGTCACAGGAGACTGTAAGATCAGTCTTCCTCAGACAGTTTGTATTTGAATCACAGAATTCCTACAAATAGACCATTCTGCTATCTCTGGCAAAAGTGTTAAATTGCTGCTTAATTTCTTCCTCATGGACTTGACAGCTCTCCAATGCTTCAAATCACCACAATCATCACAATTTGATTTGTAGTGCATGGAAATGGTTTCATTGCCACTTACTTTTTAAATCGCTGTACTGCAGTAAATGGAAAAATCATTAGTGAATCTGTTCAGTTAGTTGAAAGAGATAAAGATGATAGTGATTTGCTAATATATTAAAGATGGAAAGTACATATTTTCAAACATATGCTATTTTGTATTGTTTATAGAATTACAGTTGTTCCTGTTTTTCCTCCCTTTTCCCATCTCCACCCAACCTTACCCTCTCCCCTCCCTAAATCAATCCCCATGCCTTTGCCCACATCCATGGGTTATGCATAAATGTTCTATTTTTAACAGTAGGAAACTAATGCTATTGATCTCCTAATAGACTATGACTTGGGCCTTATTTCCACTAAAGAAATTATTTACTTCTAAATATGTGCTGTATCTAATGATTAACGGCTCTTTTCTTTTATCCTATTTCTAGCCACAAACTTGGTGCACATTATGATCACTTCCACTCTAAATCAGTGCATGCATGTACAGTTACATGTAACCATGAGTACCTTCTGCGTGATTGTGGAATTGTGGGCAATTTTTTTTTTTAGTTTTTATGTTTGGATATTTTTCAGGCATTCTGCAATGACTATGTTTTGCTTTTACCACTGAAATTATTAATATACCATTTATATGTTTAAAATAAAGTGAAATGAAAAAAATGAGAAATCAGGCAATTAAGACTGAATGACATCCATTTATTCATGTGGTAGGCATTTTGTTAGATAATTTTAGAGCATGTTCTTCCAGTTCTATGCATATGCATTTATCTGCAATATTTTTAAAACAGCTTTGAAATTATAAAGACCATATCGATTTACAAAGTGCTTTTACTTAACAATGTATCTTGACAAATTAGCCCATTTTACTATTTCACAAATGCCACAGTCTCCCATTTCGGTAAAAGGCACCATCACCTCCCTGAGTTCTCCTGATTTCACTTTCTTCTACTATTACTCCAACCAATTCAATTTGTCAGCAATGACTGGCATCTCCACCTCTATTTATGAATCTATCCATTTCCCTCTGTCTGCACTAGTCCAAACATCCTCCCTTGTCCAAACGTCCATCAGCTTTCATCTGGATTTCTAGAATATCTTTCTAACTGTTTTCATGTATTTCACTCTTTCCTCTATAGTCCATTATCCTCAAACTAACCAGAGAGATATTTTTAAACCATAAATCAAACAATATCACTTCCCCACTTAAACCCTGCCAATTAGCATGTAATTGGTATAAATGTATATAAAACCCAAGCTTCTTAACCTGGCCCCGCCTCCTCTCTGAACTCCTGTGCTACCATTCCCTCTCCCCACCCCATTACACTGCACTCTAGCCTCAAAAACCTGTTTGACTTTTCACACTCTCGTTGTTATTTCCCATTGTTTGGTCTTCTCACTTGGTGTTTTATCTAATCAGAATACTTCCCCTCAGTCTTCCTCTCTGGCTAAATTTTGTCCTTCAGCTTGTAGTCAAAATGTCACTGACACATGCATTCTCTGCAGAGGACTTGTTGCCATCTGATACTTTTCTGGTAGGTACAAGCTGACAGATGGATTAGATGGATTGGTTGACCGTTTCCCCACATAAGCTCTATGAAACTGGTGCTTTACTGACTTCACTCACCTCTATAGTCCCAGGAGAGAAACCGCTGTTCTCACGCTAAGATTGAGGAAATATTCTCAAGCACCCTCTGTGTTGCAATGCTGCCAAATTTTAAAGTTTTGTTTTTTCTTAACACAAACTGGGTCACTTGTATTTGGTAAACAGAGAAATGATGTTAGCGTAATGCAGAAGTTGCCAATTTACTCAACACCCCCAGAAGACTAATACTTCAATTGATCAGGGAAAATTTTCTCAGAATTAAAGACAGAGCCTAGACAGTATCTGAACTCCTTAATTAAAAATAATGTCCTAAAGAAATACCCTGCTCCATTCCCAGAAGTGGCGTGGTTGGGACATCAGGCTGCTCCACCTTGCACCCTGATTATTGTCTGAGAGAATGCTATATCTGTACCAGTCCTCCAACCTTAAAAAACTATTAGCGAAAAACATCCGTGCTCTTACTTAGATCTTTACTTTTCATAAAATTCGTCTCAATTTTAGTAACTGTCCCTAAGAATACACATTTTGAAGGAGGAAGGGTGAGTTCCAGGATTTAAGGCACCTAAGAACTGACCGTTTGTAGGTGCACAGGGTGGAGGCAATTTAACTGTGGCAGTATTTTTAGGAGGGATATCATTCTTTTGTTGATACTTTTTCTTAAATTCAGTTTATCAGGGTGACATTGGTTCATAAAATTATACAGGTTTCAAGTGTACAGTTATGTAGAATATCATCTGTGTATTGGTTTATGTGCCCTCTACCCAAAGTCCAATCTTCCTCTGTCATTATGTGCATATGTTTGACCTCCTTTAGCCTTTACTATCCACCTCACTCCCCTCCCTTCTGGTAACAACCACACTGTTCCCTCAGTCTGGGTTTTTGTTTGCTTTTTCTTGTTTGTTCATGTTTTGCTTTCAGTTTTTATTTTCCACATATGAGTGAGATCATATGGTTCTTGATTTTTTTCTGTCTGTCTTATTTCACTTACCATGATAGTCTGAAGATTCATCCATGTTGTTGAAATGTCAGTACTTCATCTTTTCTTATGGCTGAGTAGAAATCTTTGATACTTAATGGTGTTCATTTGTCAAATGTTTGAGGTTCAGTAGAGTGGCTTGAAAAAAATGATAAAACAAGAAATTAGCTCCTTCCTGTCTCCTGTTCAGCCAGAAGTATACAGCCTAGTAGAAAGCCTGCTCTGCTAGACACCACGGTGAACTAACTTATACATAATGAAGTTTGAATTGGAACTTATCTTAGATTATGTAATAATATATGCCCTATTGATTTCTTCATAAGATTATACCTAATATGAAATATATTTGTGTAGCTTATACATCGTTCATTCATATATTTGTTTGCTCAGCAAGTGTTTGCTGATCACCTACTTAGATCCAGGCTCCGTGCAATAATTTCAGTATTTGATTGTAAATAAGACCATTTCTACCTTCAAGGAGCTTTAGAATTGAAACCCTAAACTCATTTTAGCTTTGAATTAATGTATGCTTTTTGTTTCAAGAATATGCTGGACAAAAATCAATTTTAAAAACTTTTATTGACTTCATATAGTCATTTAGGACATCTTCATTCAAATGACTTATTTGACAATACAGCTAGAATTACTTGTGATGCTGAAAGCAAAATTTGTCTTGTCTTTTCATTGTAGCTGCTGGGAATTATGCCTTCATTCCAAGTATTGTTTTTTGGTAGGTTACTTGTTAGATTTCTCTTTGGATTCCAAAGTTTCACACAAATATATCCAGGTATGAATACAGTTTTATCTGTTCTTTTTGAGATGGTGTTCCTGAACCTGAGGATTATATTTTTCATCAATTCTGTAAATCCCACATTTATCATCACTTCAAATATCTCCCATTGTTTCCCTTTTCCTGGAATTTCAATTTACATATATCCTTTCTTATAAATGGAACTATAAGTTATTTGCAATCTGCTTTTTATTTTATCTACCTAAATTCAAATTTCAATGAGAATTTCTATTTCTGGAAGTTCTTTTTCCCCAAATATTCATTTTTCATGTGTTTCTTCTTTCTCACACTTAAATTCCTTAGTTGCATGACTCCAATCATTTTAATTTTTTATTTGACCATCCCTATTGAATAATTTTGTTAATTGAATTTCTTTGGAGTCTAATCCTTGTGTCCATAGACGTGTGCATGGGTGTGCCCATGCGGGAGCACACACGCTCCTATATGCACATGCACTGCCTCCACTAATGGTCAGATGTTTCTTCACGCAGTTTGTAAATTTTGTTTGCAAACTCTTGTTTGATGGGGATTTATCTGTGGGAATTCTATGGGAGTTGGGCTGAGAGTATATTCCTCCAGACCATTTTTACTTTTGCTTCTTCAATGGCCCCAGGCTTTTTAATGTTAATTTCTTGGTTTGCGTTTCCCTGTCTATATTAGGAAGTGCAAATGTGCATCCAGATAACAGACAAACAGAGAAGGCCTGGGGATGGGAAATCTCAGGGGAGACATTTTTTTCTGCAACTTTATCCAAGACTAAGACCAAAAAACATCCTAGTCATTCTATTGAGACACGCGAAGACTTTTTCCTTCTCTTTACTATTTATCAGAGGTTTTGATTTTATATGGGTCTCAGCTTCATACAGGAGTCTCATTTCCACTCCCATGTCTTGAGACCAAGCTTTCATTTGCTGTTTCAAACCCATCCACGTATTATCCTTCAGCCACAATACTGACAAGTGCAGAATCTCACCAGCCTGCTTCCCAGTTTACTCAATTTTGTTTCTTTGGGATTCTAGAACATTAAATCTCAGGTGTACATTTTCAAAACTGGTTGTATAATATACCCAACAATTTTTGGTTCTGAAAACTCTGCATAGTTTTCCTCGCTCTGTCACCAAATGTGAACAGTAATCAGAAAGGGGAAATGAAGGCTACAACCCTGATAATCACATAACGTCCAGATACAGCACTGAAACAAAATAACCACATAAAGCTGATATTGTTATTCATGATAATTCCTGTTTATTTCTTTTGTGAACAGGGAATTGCCACTTTTAGTGGCACAATAAACAAATGAGCAACAGTTCCCTTGGTGTAAGAGGTGCTTCAGTTGCTTGTGCAATTTTAATAAATGAGAAGGGGCTGGTGCCATAGGCTGGATTTCAAGGAACAACAGCAAGTCTATAATTAATTATCATCAGTTCAACGCAGGGCAAACGTGAGAGGTGTTACAAAATGAAATTACGTAATGGGTGGGGTTTTGACTGTTAATGCTCCATTTTACCTTTCTTATTGGTGCAAAAAGCAATCACAGGAGAAGAGAGTCTTGTGATGGGCCCTCTAAAGTGAGCTCCTAGTTTTCAAATTTACATGAGCAGAAAGTGGAAAAAATAGAGTTAGCATTAAAATGGGTTTGTCAGACTATTACATTAATAAAAATATTTATTAAAGCTTTACTCTGTGCAAGATATTGAGTACTGCTTTCACATAATCCAAGAATTCATCTTCAGATTGTCTTGTCACACTCAACTGATCTAAGACCTAAAACAGAAACTTCTTAATGTCACACATCAGCAATTTTATGACATGTTGCTTGGAATTCAGAATCTGTAGAAATTTTTCTAAAGAACGAGACTCCATTTTTTTCTTCAAACCTTGAGCAAAAAATACAAGTATATAGAATTCATAATCACTGTAGTAGCAAAAAAGAACAGATAAAGTTTTTAGAATAAAACAGGATGGTTTGCCTTCTTTTAGTTTAAACATAATAAATATTATATAGGTTAATCAAAACTTGGTACAAGTATATATCTTTTCTTCTCCAGACCAGAGAATATTAAGGTATATTAGTGACTGTATTGTGACTTAGTTCTCAAAATTGGGGAAAAATTTTAACTTTTAACATCAGGTAAAATTTATATTGTTGTATATCATTTCCCACCTTAAAATGTCTCTTCTGCTGATGTTTCTCAGTCATGGCTACACTTTAGGATCACTTGAGAGAACTTAAAAATAACAATAATAAATGATGGCTAGCTTCCACTCCAGAGCACTTAAAACAGAAAGTCTGTTTTCTTGTTTGTTCACTTCTTGCTTTCAGTTTTATATCCCACATATGAGTGAAACTAACTGATAAACAAAAAGTCATAGACACAGACAGCATATGGTGTATACTGGAGCGAAGGGGATTAGGGGGAAATCAAGGGTAAAGGGGGTCAAATACAAGGTGATGAAACAAGATGTGACTTTGGGTGGTGGACGCACAATGCAGTATTAGATACTGTACCGTAGAATTGCACACTCGACCTATACAATTTTATCAACCAATGTCACCTCAATAAATTTATTTAAAAAATTTATGATTGGAGGCCAAGAATTGATAGGATTTTAAACATTCCCCAGATGATTTTAGTGTGTAGCTGGGATAAGTGCTGCAGAGACCTGTTCTGGCTGCAAGCAGAGCAGCACAGGTTCTGAACCTCTGCAGAAGCAGGGAGGCTGCTTAGGGGATTCGAGTAGCTGGAGGAAGACTGCCCACGGTACACCTGGAGCTTGCTTGCTCTTTACGAGGTATTTGGGAGATTTGTCTGAGGAAATTAGTGCTTCAAGTTGCACTTACAGTGTTCTTAATTCCCTCAGGTTTACTTCTTAGAAGCAGCTGATGATTGAGTTTATATGCGTATAGTAAGTTGATTCCCCTCATATTTCAGCAACTTAAAAATTGACTAAAAAGTAGAGAATATTTATGAGTAGATTAAATAATTCTTATTATATAATGCCTAAGTACATGAGCTACAAAACATGTAGCTGTAAAACATTCATTAAAATAATCTAATATACATTAAGTACTAGTTTGCTTATTGTCAATTATTGCCTGTTTTCTAAAACAGGTACAAATATTACTGTAATAAATATAAAAATGTTTTATTTTTAATCTCTTTCTCTAGGGTTATTTTAAGGTTTCTTAGCTATTTCAATGTTATGGCATTTTTTTTTTTACTTTCTATTTCCATAATGTTTTAGCTGTTTTCAAATATAGTAAAGACAGTGTAAGATTTCAACCCATCCTGTCCTCCACACCCCTCCCTCCCTCCCTCCCTCTCTCTCTCTCTCCCTCTCCCCCTCCCCCTCCCCCTCCACCCTCTCTCCCTCTCTCCCTGCAGTCAGAGGTTTCCAATACATTTTTCCTATAATGGGACTAATAAGTGATATGTAGTGAATATTTTAAAATAATCTACCTAATAGCTTATATCACACAGTAGTTATTCAATAAATAGTGGCTATTACATTTTTGTTTTAATTTGTAGGAACTGAGTTTTCCCACTCTCCCACACCTTATGAATAAAATAAAGTTTTTTCAATTTCAAGCAAAAACATCTAATGCATTAAATTTTTTTTCTCTTATATGGACATGGAAATTTAAAATGAGTCAATTTATAAATAGCAACTATACAAAAATATAGTAAACATTAGTAAGATCTTTAAGATGTTCAAACAAAAATGCATAATAAAGAATGTATGTATGTGGTTTAATGTAATTTTTTTATTTTCACCATATTGATTTGTTAAATGAATCTTCAAGGCATTTACATGAAATTTAAAAAAGAAAGACTTTATTATTGGTAAGAAATATAAATGGAAGAAGAACATGTATTCATGCTTCCTGAGGATTAAAAACAAAACATGGCAAAATAAACACAAATATTCTGCAACAGTGCAAGTTTATGTGAAACCTCCCTGCAAGTTCCACTAAAGGTTGAAGCCATTGTTACCTGTGCCCGGGAGCTGTCCTGGTAATGGATCTGTTGCTATGGAAGCAAGTTCACTCTTAGTTACACTTGGCAGCCCCAAGAATGGTTTTACAAAATTTTTTTCCCTGTATGTTTGGGGAAAAAATAACAATCAACAAATGAAAAACATATAAACAATGAAATAATCTGGAGTCCACAAGAAAGCACCGCCTTTTTTCATATAATTCAGTCTTGCAGAGGAAACAGACTGTCATAAACTGAAAATTGACTTTTTTGTCCCATAATAACATTACCAACCACTAAACCAGCCAAGTCTCTTTTGCATAATTCTCCACTCTGACGAATGTTAATGTTTGCTCTATATGGCTGCACCTGCCTCCAGCAAAGTCACTGTGGTATTTGGTTTGTTCCTTGGTAAACTGTCTTATTTCCTGAATGTGGAAAGATGGAAATCTAACCCCAACGGTGGTGAATTTGTTAAGCCCTACTTACACATGCTGCTTTTTATCAGTCTTCATTAATTTTAGTGTCAAAATATGGAAACACAACTCTAGAATATTTTAAGCTTTCCTAATTGTAAATGGGACACGAGTACATAATTGAAATATAAATCGTGTTTCTATGTGTAAATATTTAACATTAAAACAGAACGAAATATCACTTACTCCCTTTCTCAGTTTTCCAGAGGTAACCCTTACAACTCTTTATTTTTTTCTACTGCAGCATATCTCCATATTTTTAAAAATAACCAGTGAATACTTCCATTTCTTGATTTACTGACTTATACTATTATTCATTAATTCCCTATTATTGCAAATCAGATTTTTATCTCTTTTGTCCTCTTTCCATCTATTTTCTATTTTTATCACAATTTTTCATTATTATAATAATTTCATTTTTAAGTTGATCCAAGTGGTTTAATAATATAATATATCCTTTCTTATGAAACTTCATATTTGAGCTACAGTTAGTAAGAGCCTCTTTTGTCTTTCATCTGTGTAGTTTTCTTTGCACCTCTAAGCTGTCATATACCCGTTTTGATAATTGTAAATTGCACATCAGAACAACCTCACCACTCCTGTCCTGTCTGAGAATATATTCTTTTCTTGTCCTTACTAGAGCCTCTTTTCCATTTCCAATATGATCTGATTATTTTTTAGACATGATGTGTCTTCTTGGGTTCCCTCTTCATTATCAACCTGGGAATTCCCTTTGCCTTTGTCCTCTATTAGCTCAGCTGTTTCCTGAATCCTGTCTTATCTTTTCAGTTTATCTGCATATTTTGGTTAAGGAGCTCTTCCAGTCACTTCCTGAGAATGAGCATTTGAGCGGTAAATTTCTGAAGTTTTGCCTAAAACTATTTTCATGCTTACTTTTGACTGCTTGGAAGTAGATTTCTTAGTTAAAAAAAAGTCTGGCTTTGAGATGAAAATGTTATTTATCTATCCTCTAGGATCCTTCATTAAAAAGAAGAATTCTAGGCATTTTGCTTTATTTCTAGTTATTATATAAGTTAAAAATCAAGAAAACAGGCTAAGAACTTGTATTAGTGAAATTAATCTTCTATACATGCCCTCCGTATTTTAGAAATAGTTAAGGAAGAAAGCAACAATTTTCTTAATGATATTACTTCACATTTGTTGGGATTTCTTACGCAAAGTTCTTTCCTGCAGTCCCGTATTACTTACAAGTTTGGAAGGGAATTTAGAGAAGTTTTTCATATTCTGAAATTATGGATAGTAAAGTTAAATATGTATACAAGGTTTCAATATTCATCTGCAGGTTCAAGTATGCATGTAATATATATTCTTGTCTAAAATAAATTAGATTAACACCTAATCTCCATCCCAAAAACTGACAGGAAACTTGGTTATAGTCACTGACCCCTCCTCTCAGAAGCATAACAAAGCATGTAGCAAAAGTCTGTCTTTTGTAAAGTTAAGTATCCTACAGAGCCCTGTCTTCTGTTGTCTGTTCTTGTGATGGTTGGGCCCTTGGTTCAAACCAAAAGGATTTTTTAAGTATCTCAAGTCTAAAAGGCCTAGAAGATCCTGGGCTATGTGGCTATGCTAAATCATAGAGCTAGTTGATAAGGTGGGAGCCCCTGCTTACTCAAGAAGTGCCCCCAGATTCACCCTCCCACTGGGCCCTCCCAACCTTTGCCATTGCCCTGACTGGCACTGGATGTGCAGAGCTCTGCCCTCTTCCTTACCTCTGCAGAAATCTGTTCCCTTTCCCTCTAGCAGTGATGTGGACACTCCTTTCTCTCCCTCTTCCTCCTAAATGGAGCTTGCTTGCTACTTTCTTCCCTGTCCTGGAGCTTTAAGTCACAAAGACCCTGCCCTTGCATTTGTTAAAGTCTTTGGGGCAAAGACTTCAAAGGGGCTGTGTGCCTACTTGGAAAATACCAAGCACAAATAACAAATTAGAACCTCAAAAATTATTTTTCCAATTATGAAAAAGAAAAACAAAATGAATTATAAATGCCTCATGTTATGAGTCAAAAGCATTAGAACATTGGCTTCATAAATCAAATATAATGTTTTTTTTACTTTATCATTTTGTGGATTTTTTTCTCAATCAATCAGTACTTGTTTTAGATTAATGTATGTCCTTCTAACTGGGTTTTAGTTTTCTTTCTAGTTTGTAACCCAGGGAAAACATGCTGAACAGTTCTCACATTTGGCTGTTCACCTGATTATCTGTGCAGAATAGTTCAGCATGTCTTCTACTTTGAAGAAATTTAAAAATAAATAAATAAGCTAATATTTGACTTACTCTTTAAAATAAGCTGAAGAAATGTCTTTGACTTCTGTCATCTTTATAAACAGATTTTGTGGAAGAAAAGGGGCCGCCAATTAGCATGACAAGCCCAGGGGAGGCTTGTGAGGCAGTCTTACAAATTCAGAGACCTAAAGTAAACACAAAGGATGGTCTAAAGTTAAAAGGTATTAACTAAAAGCAGTTCTTGGAGGGTAGTCCTACCCTACACCAGTATTTTTCCCTAAGGAAGATTGATCTTTACCTTAGCTAAGCCTCTTTATTGTCTTTTTGCATCTCTGATAACATATCTTTGGAATGTCAAGGTAACTTCCCTTTTTCCCCCAAACCCCTTAGGCACAAGCTGAGACTACAAATCCCTCATTGTTACCATTATGTTAATTGTTGGTTGTTAACTATCCTGTACCCACCTACTTAGAAGAAGTATGTGTCTATCATTTACCTTTTATTTGGTCCCAGAGGTTTTCCCTCCTTTATTTTCTTCTGCCTCCCCTAATCAATTACCAATGTATTTCATATAACTCCCTTAGGGCTCCTCCTTTCATCCTAGTGTATAAAATAAGGCGCTAAACTGCCGTTCTCCCAAGCACTTCTCAAATCTGTTGAGAAGTTGCTTCCCAGCAATTATCATCAATTTGGCTGAAAAAAACTCACCAAAAATTCTCTACAGGTTTGAATGTTTCTTACATTGACAATTAATTCATTTATTCAGTAATTCTGCTGAGCATGTATTATAAGCTGGGTGCTATCCAGCAACATGACGAATACAGCTCATACCCGCAAGTGATGACACTGTGGAGAGAGGACACACTGTGGTTGCTTGAAGAAAATGATGTAAACTGAGAACTGAGGAATAGGTAGGCATCAACCAGATAAATGGAATGTTGGGTAGAGGATGGAGGGATAGTGTGCCAGGCAGAGGAAAGAATAAATTTGAAGGCCAAGACAGTTCATGGGCCTTCCCAAGAGTTAAAAGTCTGATAGAGCAAATCTTCAACAGCCTTATAGACCAAGATAAAGAATTCAGTTTTTCTCATAAGGATTTTGGACAAATTTCATTAAAGGGCTAAAGAATTTTATAAAGGATGTGACAAAACCAGAGATGTATTTTTAAAAGATAACTAAATGAGAAGGAAAAAATGTGGGTGGGGGAGGTGGGCTGGCTTCAGGGTGGCCAGTTAAGAAGCTATGGCAGTGGTTGAGGTGTGAAAATACTTGTAACTGGGAGTTAGGTTTAGACATGTTCAGTATAAAGTATGAATGAGACATATAAGTGGAGATGCTAAGTAAGCTTTGAATTTGAGAAGAGAAATCTGGACAAGAGAAATGTATTGGACTGTCATAAGGTGATAGATCATGATTAAGGGCATAAAAATGAATCAGGTCACCTAGAAAGGCAATGTAAGAAGAGATGAATGTCCAGGGCAGAAACTGAAGGAACGTCAATGTCCAGGTGAGAAGAATGGGCCTAGGAAGATAAAAAGAAAGCAAGGCTGGAAAAAAAGAGGAAGGCCAAGAAAGTTTGATTTCTAAGAGAGTTAGAGAAGAGATAGTTTTAAGAATAAAGGAAGGATTGTAGGGAGGGAGGGAGGGAAGGAATGAAGGTCAGTACAAATAGGGTTCAGTCAAAGCAAGAAAAAGATTCAAATAAATCTATCAGATGAGGAAGTCTGGGGATAATTGTTCATAACATTGGAAATAGAAAATACAAGCCAGATCATGTATTAAAGTATGATTGGAAGGGGAAGAAATGGAAGAAGGACCCAGTGTTGGTTTTGGTAACCTAAAAATTAAAGGACACGGTGAGCGGTAACAAGCATTTGTTTGAGATCCAAAAGAATAGCTATCCCAGAAGCACTGATTGAGGCAGCAATCCAATTAGAGTTCTCATTAGGAGGTGAAAGCAAGGGATATTTATCAGCAAGGGGGGGGGGATTATAATTAAGAAAATGTAAAGAAGGACTTTCTATGAATGTCAATAAGCTAAGGAGGGAATTTCTACAGGTGCAGATAAGCTAACATAATGACCCTAATTCTAAAGACTGTCTTTAATACTTTTCGGTCATGTAGTCACAAGGTCTGCTTCCCTGTTAGTTTGCAAATGGTGGTTTAGAATACAGCTCTGCTCTAGGCCTGGGCCAAAGGCAATTCCACCCAGTTTTAACATTCCAAACTTAAGGAGTAAGACATGTAAGGAAGTTGCTCTAGAATAGCAGCTCCAACTCCATTTTCAGTGGCTCTGTTCATGCAGGGTGGGGCAAAAGCAGGTTTACAATTGTGAGTATGAGAAACGCGGAGTTTATTCTTATGTTATTATTTACTAATTATTGTATTGTTTTCCATATAAGCAACTATAAACCTAATTTTGCCCCACCCTGTATTATTTTTACTGTTTGGAAAAAGAAGTGACAACAGAAGGGGAATAATGGACAGAAAGGAACAGAAGGGAGATGATGGGCAGAGGAGTGTTAGTGCTCTGAGGATCTTAATGGGGTGCAAGGACAGGCATAGGGGATGTAAGTAAATAAGCAAACCAGAAGAATGGGCGGTTGTTTGCCACTAGTGATTTCTGCGGTGGATTCGTTTTGGATAACAGCAGTGCCAACACGTGACTATGAGCTGGTGACTGAGCTAGAACAAGAAGGTCATTTGGAAAGAACAGTACATTGGTGAGCTATCCATGTGGAAAATGAAATCACAAAGGATAATGGTAGGACTGTATTCAACTGGGCAACTATTGGTTGTGTGCTAAAATATCTATTGAATTATTGGGAATTAGAAATGAAATCAAAAGATGACAGCCACAAGGATAATAAAATGATTTATTACAGCCAAAGAGTTTGGGTAGTAACATTGTCCAAGATGTGCAAACATTCACTTTCTGACCAGAGGCAATTGCTTTTAAATAAACTTTCAGAGCTGGAAGGGAAGATTAGCATCTGACTCAGAGAGCTGTAACTAAAGAGGCATATTCACGGGACAAACACATTTTCTCTGAGCATACAGTGAAGAGAATGAGGATGTGGAGAATTCTGTTAATTATGGCACAGGAGATATAATGAGAATAGTCTGGGTTGGAAAAGGGGGTAATTATCAGATTGAGGGGAGCAGAACCACAGAGCGGAATGAGATGAGGAAAAGGGAGATTTATCATTTTGCCTGAAGACATGAGGACTTGGTGGGTCATCCCTGATCATCCTTAGCAGCATTTCTAAGCACCCAGATCTCACCAGCTCCAACTGCAAGTTGGAAGGAAGCCAGGCATCTGGGAATGTCCAAGCCTGCAGAAATGGGGTGACAGTAATCCACAGCTGTTCCTTTTCTTCTCTGACTTTATCCGGGAGATGCTTCCTGTATAACAGAGCCCTGGCACCATCTGGCTGGTCGCCTTGGGGGTCAGTGTCCCAGATGCAGAAGAAGCAGCCTTTCTTTAGTCCCCACCATGGCCTTTAGATAAAGCTTATCGAGCTTTCTAGTTCGGTCCTTTTACTTTAGAATAGAATATTCTTAAAAGATGATGATACGATGTAGTTTGGAGAGCATTTCCTTTTTCTCTGTTATTTTGAATTAGAAGAGCTTACATATTTTGAGGACAAAATGACAGAGGAATAATTGCCATCTGGCTCCTTGGATGAAAACCTGACAGCATCCAGTACTCTGCCTTGGCTCTCCCTGGCCCCTAGCCATGAAACCTGGCCACCAGCCACACCTAATGGGCCTCGTACTGTGTGCATGCCTAAAGTACACGGGCTTCTGAACTTCCAATCTAAACCATTAATTAAAACATTGTTTTTACTTAACAAATACATGACTGGTTGCTTGAGGACATCTATGAAATAGTTATTTAGATAGTTTTATATATCACTACCTATACCTATAGATACATACACACATTATAATTTATAACAGAATTGCCACAAAAAAATTAGCTGTTATAGGATGTCTTATTGACCTAAGAAATAACTACTACATCATAGAGAAAAAAGTACTTTCAAAATCTTAATTACCTAGTGATTCTACTTATACTTAGATTAAATCTTTTTCCTGGTCAAGGTAGAATGGTACCTGCTGTTAAATATACCTAAAATGTCTCTTAGTGTATGCCAGAAGATGAACCTTTTTGTAGTAGGAATGAGTTTTGAACTTGAGACTTTTACGGAAGCTTCTGGGACATTGGAAATGAAGAAGGATCAGCGTCCCCAAGCACTGCAGGCAGGTGGGACTCCGGTCCAATCTTAAAGAGCAAGTGGATCTGCTCTCAGGGCACAGAAATGACCTCACAACTGAGTCAGAGAAAAAGGAGAAACACTAGATCCTGAATTATTCTGTTGTTTCCTGATGTACACATGATAATAAAGCTTGACAGAACTACCTTCTTAAAAACAGATTATTTTTTCCAACTAAAAATGAATAAAGAAATAGCAAACTAATTATGACTCTTTAAATAGAAGTAGTTAATCACCCAGATAAAATATAAAAAATAGCTCTGGCTGGTATAGCTCAGTGGATTGAGCGTGGGCTGTGAACCAAAGGTCCCTGGTTTGATTCCCAGTCAGGGCACATGCCTGGATTTCAGGCCAGGTCCCCAGTGGGGGCCACGTGAAAGGCAACCACACATTGATGTTTCTCTCCCTCTTTCTCTTTCCCTTCCCCTCTCTCTCTCGAAATAAATAAAATCTTTTAAAAATATATTTAAAATATTTAAAACTTTTTAGAAGAGGAAAGATATATTTATTAGAACGTTTTAATACCTGAACACCTTACCTTCATCTATTTCTCTAGTTATGCAAGGTCTACAGGGTTTGGAACCATGGGTGTTTTTTTGTCTGTTTTCCATGTCCTAATACAGTTTCTAGCACATAACAGGACAACTTTTGATGAGAACATTTTTTGAAACTGCTGTTTGTTGTTTCATTTACATTATTTTTTATTAAATTCATTAGGTGATATTGGTTAGTAAAATTGCAGAGGTTAATTTCAAGTGTGCAGTTCTGTGATACACCACGTGTACACTGCAGTGTGTGCCTGCCACTCAAAGTCAAATCTTCCATCATCATACACTTGACCCCTTCGACCCTTGACTACAGCTGCCTTTTCCTCTGATAACCACCATAGTGTTCAGCAAAGGAACCAGAAACATACAATGGAGAAAAGAAATGCTTTTTGTGTAAAGGCTCTGGGAAAATTGGAAAGCCACATAAAAAAGAGTAAAACTAGACAACTGTTTTTCCCCATCTACAAAAATTAACTCAAAATGGATCGAAGACCTAAATATTAAGACCTGAAACAATAAATTACATAGAAGAAAACATAGATACTAAACTTAGAGACCATGATGTTAGGATTTTATGAATTTGACCTCAAACAGAAAAGTAGTGAGCAAAAATAAATAACTATCTCAAACTAAAAAGTTTCTTTTTGCACAACAAAAGAAACTGCCAACAAAACAAAAAGGCAACCAACCAACTGAAGGGCAGGAGATACCTGCAAACAGCTCTGATGAGGGGTTAATTTCCAAAATATAGAGAGGCTAGTGTTTTTATAGCAAATTCTAACTCAAGTATTGGCTTTGTTAGGCATAGAACTCATACAAATTATTGTTCATTCAAACTTTAGTTGGTCAAATTGTAAAAAATCCAAGATTGTATCAGCAGTAATTAAAATGTCCATCTCAATCCCTTTTTGCATTTCCTTTTATTTCCTCTATTTTGCTCACCACCTGACTGGGGAACACTTGGCATAGGCACTTATTTAAAGCCTTCTAGAAGGCAGAGGCTATAGCTATTCCATGATGGCCCTGTGGTAATCTTTTATGAATGTTTAAATTATCATACTTGTGTCAAAATATTGCCATGTAAGTATGCTTTGGAATTACTAATGATTCTATATTGCATGCTTTTATTGTTTTGGATACCTTTTCTTTCAATCATCAGTTAAAACTGGAAAATTAAAATTCACTTGACAAAAGGATAAGATGTGTTGTGATATACTCACTCTCTCATTACGCAGTGGCATTGTGATTGGCTCTTCCTCATCATTCTTTAATTGTCTCCTAACTGCACTCCAAGTGACCTTCTATAATGAGTTTCTCTGTTAAGGATCATTTCCTCCTCACATTTGAAAATATCACAGTGTTCTAATTATTATTTTGTTATTTCATGATTTCTAGCGATTATCATTATTTACCTTCCTGATATTTTAAAAAAGATATTTTACTCATATTGCATTTTGTTCTCCACGACAATAATTGTTTCAGACTGACATTCTCAAAACTGATTTAAAATGACCTGTGATACTGCAGCCCCTCTGGGCGGGCGCACACCTGGCCAAGATTCACTCTCAGAGAGGCCTGTGCAACAAAGGCCCTCTGAGCCCCAGGAGTTATTAAGTGAGACAGAACAGAAAACCATGAACTTCCATTTCTCCAATCTCCTCACAACTAACACTCAGTGAGTGCATAGGTGTATGGGTCAGCGACTCTCCTAAAAGATAAAAGAATCTCTCCACTCACAGATGCTTAAACTCGTTCTGGCAAGAGACTTCATCTCTTCTTCATACTTCTCAGTTATGACTCATGTAGTTGATAGGGAGCGATCTTATAATTTATCACTTGTAAGCCTCTGCCTTCTCATCTAAGTTATACTGGAAAGCACCGGGTTCCTTTCATAGGATTCAGCTTATTTTGTCATAAATTTATTTTTTTTCCAGTTGGCTCTTTCCTTAATTGTTATATCTGCTTTATTTGGGAAAGAAAACTGGCAAATGTATCCTGGAGACTTCAGTGTCTTTCATCTCAGCTTTGGAATCAGTTTGCTTGAACTGGAGAGAGTAAATTTAATGAGTTCCTCTGAGATTGAGGAATAGAGACAATTTTAATTGAAACATTATGAATACTAATTTTTATGAAAAAATTTTAATTTGCATTTATATCACACAGTAATGTCATCTTTAACAGTATTGTGATAGCATTGCATTCCGTTTTATCTGTGTATATTTTGATAAGAACAAAGAGTGTAAGTCTTTTGGTGGAAAATTGTGTTAAATAACCTTGTACATTTTAATCTAGTTTACCCTTGCTTTTTTATTTTAAGTATATGCAGTGTTTTAATCAGTCAGACAACAGGTGCATATTGAATATTGCTATGGCTTCAATTTGTCCTTAAGGATCTCATAGCCTGCTTGCGCAGTGAATCCTCATGCCTTCTAACAGATTGGCTGTAAGACTAAATCATATAGTTTTTCTCTGTAATTGCTTTGAAGAAATTATTATTGTAAAGTACTCAAACTTCAGATAATATTTGTCAAGTTCAACCTTTAAACCCAAATTAAAAAGTCTGGTGATATGTGGTAATTTGTAAAAAAAGAAAATCAAATGATGGGTAGCCTAAAATATCAGTTAGAGCAGAACCGTTGAGCCACACTTCTTGTCTTTGTAGATAAGGAAACTGAGGTGGAAATGTGGAGCACCAGCCTGAGCTACACAGCTTCTTAGGAGGAAATTCTCATGTAAAATTCAGGACCTAGACATTGAACCTCCAACTCCAAACTGCTATACCCATTAGCGTAATGCAGCCCTAATGTGGCAATGATCGATTCCAGCAGTTTGGCTGAGTTCTCATCTTGGCCTCACGCTCCTCAGCCAGAGCTCAGGTAGCCGGCATCAGACTTGCCTGACAAGGCCCACTGTCTCTGGGTCCTCAGTTCCTCACCAACCACCAGCCACTGTAATCCTGACAAAAGATGTGATCTTTGTGGTGTTTTTATTCTTGAATGATTATATAAAATGGCATTTTTCATTTCTTTATCTATTCTTATGCATCCACCTTTCTTTATAATCTATTGAATAAGAATTCACTTGTCCCTCAGCATCATGTTAAAATTTTATCATAAATGGCATATGCTTTTATAAGGTATTGGTTTTTACTCAAAATTAAAATATCATATGAGGATGATTGTTACATAGAAACTATTTTAATTCTGATATATGTTATATATCACTTTTTTAAGCCACAATTATTTCACTGTCCCTCTTAATATGTAACTAAAATAATTTTTTCTGAACTTATTGAGGACAAGAACCTCTATATTTTCCTCACCAACAATAAAATAGAATTTCAGTTGTCTTTTCAATCTATGCACAATGTTATTAATAACCTTATAAAGTTATTATTTTATTCATCATACTTTTACTCCATTCAAAATTTGTTGAAGAATGTACCACCCTCAAGTCTTATCTTTTTACTTGTAGCTTTCTTTCCTAATCTTTTTTCTTTTGCAGATTTTATTCTAATTTTCCCCTTTAGAACTGACCTTTTAATTTTATTTTTATTTCTTTCTACTTGTTTGATAGTTATAATCCCAACTTCTCCATACGCTTCAATGAAACATGGAATACTTTATGTTGCCTCATTTTTAGACATGGTACACTGCCTGATTTATGACACCCTGAACATTTATGATTTTTACACAAAGGAAGGTGCTAAGCAGACCAGGTCAGACACATTCGACAGTAATGTTCCATTTATTCTGAGTCCAACAACAACAAAAAAGTTGTCACTTTATAGGGAATGCACTGGCTGGAAATCAAATCGAGCGTTTCTCCTTAAGAAGGAGTGAGGATACAAGGAGGAGAGAGAAAATGTAGAAATCCTAAAATGTAGAAATCCTATAAATTCCAGTGGCTTTTAAAACAAGATTTAAAAAATGCTTGTTATCACTTCATGAGTAGAAAAACCTTGTACCTCTCTCTGCGTAAGTAGATCCCTGATGCACCAATGATGGATGAAGCTAAATAAGATTTAAAATTATTGGAATATTGAAATGAAATATATTTTAACAAGATTTCTCCTGCATTATCTACAGATAACAAACCTTTTCTGATAATGTGGAAAATAACTACACAATTACAAAATAAAACCTTTTTACAAGCCCACACTGAAATCTGAAAAATGGTAGAACACTAAGATTTCTATATAAACGTCTATTTTATGCAGAGTCAATTCTCAATCTTTCATATCAAACTCTTATTAACAACATCAGTTTGCACACATTAATATGCTATCTCCACTTTAAAGAGATGTGCTCAGCAGGAATGTAAACAATTCTTGTTGTTTAATTCCTTATTATTAAATTAAAAAATGCATACTTTTTTTAGTGTAAAAATTACCCCTATCTCTACATGTTACATAAAATGGATAACATTTTTAAGTGAAGTTTTCATGCTCAAAAAGTGAAGACAATATCATTCTCATTGTTCTTGTTGTTCCTGCATGGTTGGTCATTATTACTGCGTAATTACATATCATTTTTATGTAACCAGATCAGATCTGGTTTATGTTATAGCCAAATGTGTATAGTTTTAATTTTTTTAACTATGGTCTTCTTCATTAATACCATGGTGGGTATTCTAGGTATTTGTCATTTCCAAGTACATTTTTATCAGGTCCTCAGTCTCACTGACACCCCCTCCCCACCATACACACACCAGGAACAAAAATAACACTGCCAACCAGCAAATCTGGGATTTTAATTTAGATGGCATCATAGCTAATCTTAATATACCTTTCCAATTCAAGGTCACGGTATATCACTTCAGTTATTCGGTTCTTCATTAATTTCTGGAATCAGTGTTTCTTACATTTTTAGGATGTAGAATGGCCTTATCTATATTTTGTTAGATTTAGTCCTATGTTTTATATTTTTGTGTTATTTTAAAAGCCATTTTAAATATTGTATTCATTCTCTCTGCTGCATAGAATTCCATTGTGTAAATGTACCATAGTTTTTTTGATCCACTCATTTGAGGGACAATTATCATATGATCTCACCTTTAACTGGAACATAATCAACAAAAGAAAAAAGCAAACAAAATATAACCAGAGTCATTGAAATTAAGAACAATCTAACAATAGCCAGAGGGTAGTGGGGAGGGGACAGTGGGGAGAAGGGTTTTCAGGAACTGCTATAAAGGACACATGGACAAAACCAAGGGGGAGGGTGGAAGCAAGGGAGGGAGGTGGGTTTGGAGGGGATGGGGGAGGGGGAGGGGAGAAAATACAGACAACTGTAATTGAATGACAATAAAATAAAAAAAAGAAAAAATAAATAAATATTGTATTTCAATCTTCTTGTTAGTACATAGAGTTGATTATATATTGACCTTTATCAGTAAAAATACTTGGCAAATTTCCTGATCAATTTTTAAAGTTTTTAAATTGTGCTGTTTTTGTGCACAATTAGGTTATTAAAAATAATATGAGTATTCAGTTTTACTTTATAATCTTTAAAGCTTTTACTTCTTCATGACTTGTTTCACTTGATAAGCCCAATATATAGGTCAAGTTGGACACAGGTGGTGATACTTGACATTATTATTGTGTTTCCAACCTCAGGGCAAAGGTATTTATTATTTTACTGATGATGATATATGATGTATATTGCATTTTTATTGTGGACACCCCATGTCACATTAAAAATAGTTCCCTTTTATTCCAAGGTTAATGAAAATTTTCATTACGAATGTGTTGCTGTTTTATCAAATGATTTTGCCTATATTGAGATAATAATACAACCTATCTCTTTAATACTTGACTTTGAATGTTAGGTCGACTTTGCCTTTCTGGAATAAATCCCAGTTAGTCACAATGTGTCTTTTAAAATATCTATAGATTCAATTTGCTGAATTTTATTAAGGATTTTTCTATCTATACTTGTAAGCAACATTGGTCTGATAGATTCCTGTCTTGTAATGCCCATACCTAGTTTTGATATCAGGCTCATGCTGGTATCATAACAAATATTTCTTTCTTTTCTAACATATCTGTGTAAAAATGGTATTATTTCTCACTTTGATATTTGAAAAATTCATCATTAAATCCACGTGGGCCTGGAGTTTTCAATTTTTTTTTTTTTTAAATATAATGGCTTCAAGGTTCATTCATGTTGTTACAAATACAAGAAGGTCCTTTTTTCCTTATGGCCAAATAAAAACATATTTCATATGCTCAGTGAAATAAATCAGAAAGAGAAGGACAAATACTGTGTGATATCACTTACATATTGACTATAAAAACCCCTAGAAACAGAGTAGAATGGTGATTACCAGGGGCTGGGGATAGAGGGAAATGGTGACAAGTCGGTCAAAGGGCACAAACTACCAGTTAATAAGATGAATAAGTTCCGGGTAGCTAATGTACAGCATGGCGATTATAGTTAACAATATTGAATTATATATTTGAAAGTTGCTAAATGTTTTTGCCAAGAAAAAGCAATCATAATTATGTGGGGTGATGGAGGTGTTAGCTATTACTACAGTGGTAATAATTTCTTGTTATATAACCATATCAAATCAACACATGTACACCTTAAACTTATACAATTTTACATGTCAATTATATCTCCATCAACTTGGAAAAGTACACTTAATAATCTAAGTGTTTGTATATTCAGTAAGTATTTAATAAAACAATTAAAAAAAAAACAAAATTTAGTCCTGGCTGGTGTGGCTCAGTGGATTGAGTGCTGGCCTGCGAACCAGAAGGTCACCACTTCAATTCCCAGTCAGGGCACATGCCTGGGTTGTGGGTCAGGTCCCCAGTTGGGGGCACATGAGAGGCAACCACACATTGATGTTTCTTTCTCTCCTTCTCCTTCCCTTCGACTCTTTCAAAAAAAAATAAATAAATAAAATTTTTCTTTAAAAAGATTTAAAACAGATACAGGGCCAATTTTGATATTAAATTTTTGTTGTTAATTTTGGTAAGATTTTTAAAGAATCTATTTCATTTAAATTTTGCTATATGTTTTCCATATGTGTCATTTGTTACATAATGCTTAATTCATCCTTGACTGCCTTGTTGTTACACAAATGGAACTTTTTATTATTACATTTTTTTCTTTGTTGGATTTTGTATTACTCATTCTTGTGTGATTTCAGTTGTTACCATAGAGATTTCGGTATGGATTACAGAGTTATTATTCACTTCAGCAGCTTTAATCACTTCTAGAATAATACAAAACCAACAATACACTACTTTTCCAGCCATGCCTTTCTGTTCCACTTTATAAAAATCACACTCCAGACATACCAAACAATAGTTGGTATTCCTAATTACACCTTATCTTCTCACCTCTCCGTGTCATTCCTGTGACAATTCTTTTCTGCCTGCCTACCTGATGCTTTCCTATGTCTTCTGGAAAGTCCCATATGATTGAGACATCCTCTGTCCCCCTCATAGGAGCAAGTGCATTAACTTCATTTATCCACTCACTCATTTCACAGGTACTCTGGGGGACAACCCATATGATAAGTACGATGCTAAAGGGTCCTGATCCAAAGATATCAATACGCCATCCCATTCCTCAGTGATCTTATAGATTACTACATTTGTATTTTAAAGCACAATGATCTTTTTTATACTTTTTCTCTTAAATGTGATACCAAAAGCAGTAACTGTGATATTCATCATTGAATCTCCTGCCCCTATGTCTCAGAGGAAGTGCTTGCTATATGAGTTTGAATAAATAAATGAGTATCTTTATTTCCAGGGGTAATATGCCCAAATCCTATCACTTCATTATTTGAATACCACTCAAATTTTTATTAAATATTTACTATGTGGCAGGCACTCCTTTGTGAGGAGCAGAAAAATGTTCCTGCTTTCATGCAGCTTACATCCCAATGGGGAGATAGTTAATTAATAGGTAAAAACATAAAATTAGAATCATAAGCAATATATGGTGAAAATGGAGTAGATTTGGGAAATGAAATAGTGCCAGGTATGCTGGTTTAAGATGGGTTGATCATGAAAAACCTCTCCAAGAAAATTACATTAGAGAAAAGGCCTAACTATATCGATTCTTGACTGTTCAATGGCTTTTTGTCAAGAACCCTCAGGAAAAGTGTTAAAACACTGATTTTCTTATGTTATTCTTATACTTTAATTACTTCTAAGAAAATTTGATTACTTTACATTGTCTGTCACTAGATTTTTTCCCAAAGAAACTTCTTTTATCTCTTAAAACTCCATTTTCTACTATCTCAATCTGTGTAGATAGATTTATTAATTATTTTCCAAAGAGCCTATTTCAAAATTCTTATTGGTACAAATTCATTCACCTCAATTCTTTCTTATGTAGTTTCCTCAGCCCAAGGCTCTTCAAAATAATGTAAATCCCTCACTATCCTTCAACTTTGAGCTGAAAACTCACTTTTTCTAGTTGGAGTTTTCAAGCCATACAAAGTTCAACAGTTTGTTATAATTTTGAAACTCTTACAGGGTTTATTGTTTAGTTCATTCACTTCCATAAATACTGTTTCTTTTTCACAACCATTTTATAGGTTTGCCATGTCTTATTCCACTTGGGCTGCTATAACTAAATACAGACTAGGTGGTATATAAACAACAGAAATTTATATCTCACAGTTATGGAGACGGGGAAGTCCAAGTTCAAGGCACTGGCAGATCTGGTTTCTGATTAAGTCCTGCTTCCTGATTCATAGATGACTGGCTTCTCACTATTTTCTCCATGGTAGAAGGGCAGGGAGCTTACTGGGGTTTCTTTCATAGCAGCACTAAGCCCATTCATGTTCGTGAATTCTAATCCTTCATGGCCTAGTCACCTCCCAAAGCCCCCACCTCCAAATACCCTTAGATTGGGAATTAGGATTTCAACATTTGGATTTTGCAGTGATAGAAACATTCAGCCTATAATCCCCATATATTCTTAATCAGAGTCTACTTCCTGCTTTTTCAGGCCTGGGTTCAAACTATACACTTTGCACTTTCACTATCCAGTGGTGTGTATAATAGACAATTGATATACATTAAAAATGAAAATAATAACAATCTATAAGATTACCACTTTAGATAAAGAGTCATTTTATTTGGAGAATGAATATCAGATATACTTTGAAAAAAATTAATTTACATGTTAAATTCTAGTATATCCTTGAATATATATAATATCAGAGACAAACTTACAGGACTTGGCAATTTTCTCCTTAATACCTATACATACATTTAGATATAGTATTTAATTTTAATATTTTGATTCTTTAAAATGGCTCACTTTACCTCTCTTACTATTTCAAACATAGCATACAGTGTACTATTTCTTAGATTTAAAGGACTGATTTGAATTTATAATTGATAACAGTTAGTTATATTAGAATTTTTAAATGTTAGATGGGTAAATCTGTAGACTAACAATCACTCTAAAGACCTTTGAATAATATCATTTTTCAACCTACACAGTTTCTTTATTTGTTTGGATTTCTTTTTTTTTTTTTTTCTGGTTTTGTTATTTTACAAAAGAAATGTCAAAGTGCATGATATTTTCTAGGTCTTGAATTTCTACATACCAAACTTTAAGAAGACTGGTAGCATTTACAGTAAATACTGCAGGCCTTGTATATAAGAACACAAAATTTTAAAGTCTATTTATTTTCACAATTGCAATGAAGAAATTTCTATTATGTCATCATGGGTGACTCACACAGTTGGTTTTATAACTTTAGAGAATCTCTCATTCATTTGAAAGGCCTTGTCTCAGGAGATTTATCAATCTGAAGACCATAAACTGAAAAGAAAATGAATTTCCCTTTGAGTAGCAGATGTTTTAATGGATGTGTAGCTTTAAAATTTTATATTTGTTGCCTTAAAAGTAGGTGAATCTGAAAGCTCAGCATTAAACATATCTCTACAAAAACTATTGAAACAAAGTCTCAGATGTTTATATTCATTTCACTTAGGACACATAAATGTAAAAATAAAAATTTATTGAAGAAAGTAAAGATCACCATGCAATATGACTTTTTTATTAAATAGGATTATGGAGTGGCCTATCAACCCAGTTCACACCAGAGGATATGTAAGATCTTTAGCTAATTTGGCCACCAAGGGAGAGAGAGACAGGTCTTTACAAGTCTCTGTGTTTGATGGCTAGTGGACATGATTGTGGAAATGCTTGTTGAAATGTCAGTATCTCTTTTTTTACTTACAGGTAACATGGATAGAACCATGTTTGTTTTAAAGTGTTGAACAAAAATATAATAAAGTGATTTAACATGGTATTTTGTACATAGTAGATGCTCAAAACTTAGCTGTTATGCAAATAAAATTTTTCAGACTTATTTATTTTATATTTAATTTGTAAAAATGAGTGGCATTTTTCCCTAAGAAATCAAAACAAGGAAACAGGCAAGTTCTGCTATTTTCCTTTTTGATACCCAAAGTGAAACACTTAATTTTTTTTGTTTGTTTTTCTCCATTTAAATTGGAGAGAGTGTTAGTGTGCTTCTGGAGCAGATAATTTCTTTTTTTTTAAATATATTTTATTGATTATGCTATTACAGTTGTCCCATTTCTCCCACATCATTCCCCTCCACCCTGCACACCCCCTCCCACTCACCTTCCTCCCCTTTAGTTCATGTCCATGTGTCATAAGTTCTTTAGCTTCTACATTTCCCACACTATTCTTGCCCTCCCCCTGTCTATTTTCTACCCACCATCTATGCTACTTTTTCTCTGTACCTTTTCCCCCTCTCTCCTCCTCCCACTCCCCTGTTGCTAACCCTCCATGTGATCTCCATTTCTGTGTTCTATTCCTATTCCACTTGTTTGCTTAGTTTGCTTTTGCTTTAGGTGTGGTTGTTAATATCCGTGAATTTGCTGTCTTTTTACTGTCCTATTTTTTATCTTCTTTTTCTTAGAGAAGTCCCTTTAACATTTCATATAATAAGGGCTTGGTGATGATGAACTCCTTGAACTTGACCTTATCTGAGAAGCACTTTATCTTCCCTTCTATTCTAAATGAAAGCTTTGCTGGATAGAGCAATCTTGGATGTAGGTCCTTGCCTTTCATGACTTGGAATACTTCTTTCCAGCCCCTTCTTGCCTATAAGGTCTCTTTTGAGAAATCCGCAGATGGTCTGATGGGACTTCCTTTGTAGGCAACTCTCCCCTTATCCCTTGCTGCTTCTAGAATTCTCTCCTTCATTTTAATCTCAGCTAATGTAATTATGATGTACCTTGGTGTGTTCCTCCTTGGGTCCAACTTCTTCAGGACTCTCTGAGCTTCCTGGACTTCCTGGAAGTCTATTTCCTTTGCCAGATTGGGGAAGTTCTCTTTTATTATTTGTTCAAATATGTTTTCCACTTGTTGCTCTTCTTCTTCCCCTTCTGGTACCCCTATAATTTGGATGTTGGGACGTTTAAAGATGTCCTGGAGGTTCCTAAGCCTCTCTTCATTTTTTTGAATTCTTGTTTCATCATTCTTTTCTGTTTGGTTGTTTCTTTCTTCCTTCTGGTCCACTCTACTGATTTAAGTCCCAGTTTTCCTCTCATCACAATTGGTTCCCTGTGTATTTTTCTTCATTTCACTTATTATAGCCTTCATTTGTTCATCTAATTTGTGAGCAAAATCAACCAATTCTGTGAGCATCCTGATCACCAGGGCTTTGAACTGTGCATCTGATAGGTTGGCTATCTCTTGGTCACTTAGATGAATTGGCTCTGGGGCTTTGATCTGTTCTCCTGTTTGAGCCATTTTGGGTTTTTTTTTTTTTTTTTTTTTTTTTTTTTTTGGTCTGGTCACAGCTGTTACAAAGTGAGGGGCGGAGCCTTAGGTGTTCCCGAGGGTGAGGCAGCCCAGTCGCTGGGTAGTGACGCTGTATGTGGGGGCGGGGTCTGAGATGGTACAATGGCGCTTGCTCCGCTCTCTCTGGGATTCTAGTCCTCTCTGCCACTTCCCCTTCTCCTGGATTGTCTGTGCATGAATGTGAGACCGCCTGGTCAGCCAGCCGCCTTGCGTGACCTCACTGGTTCTGCACCATTGCCACCCTGTGGCCAGGGTCCGCTAGCCACTGCCTGTATGCCTGGGATCTGCACCCACTGCTGCCTGTGCGCTCAGGTCCAACAACCTCCACTTTTTTCTGCTGCAACTCCACCCCTCTTACTGGTCTGGATGAATGGTTGTTGGACTTCGTACAGTTCAATTTTCTATGAGTTCTGTTGTTTTCTTGTTTCTAAATTTTTGTTGTCCTTAATTTTGGATGTGTGAGGAGGCTCAGTGTCTCCACCTACGCCTCCATCTGGGTCGGAAGTCCTGGAGCAGATAAGTTCTTATCAGTCCCTCAATGTTTTATCTTGGCTGTCAGCTCCATTGAGGTTAATGTCATTAGGGCAGGAAGCAGAGGGAAAGAAGAGCTTTCACTTTTATACAGGAGAATACGGCTACAGAAGCCAAATTTACTAACAACATCGAAATGAATCTCAGCAATTAAAAACAAAATATGGCAAAATCAAAGCTTAATTAAGTGAAAAGGGTAAATCTCTAAAATTTTTGAAAAAGAATTTGGTAAAATGTGTTCTATTTATGATAAACAACCTTTAGTTAACAGGCACTAAAAGGATTTTTACTTATGCTGTTACACACACACACACTCAGAAACACATATTCAGTACACAACGTATATTTGCAATGTTTCGCAGAAATCTCTTTAAAGTTATTACCTGAGCGATGCCTGTTGACACCAGTGTTATTTATTGTAAACTATAGAATTGAACAAGAAAGCTGACACTTGGCACTCAGGAAGGAAAGAGGAGGAAATAAGTATTATTATTTGAAATAAAATTATGTGTACCTTGAAAATATCTGAGATAAATATATATATTAGAAAAAAATGAGTTCAATAAAGTGTCTGGTTGACAAATAAGTATAAAAATGAGTAACTTCAGTGTGTGAAAGAAAGGACAATGAAGAAAAACACATACCTAATAAAAGTTAACAAAAATGCATAGGACTTAAATAAAGAAAACTGTAAAATTCCACTGACTGACGTCCAAGGGAAAGAGCCTTGGAGAATTAAGATATATAAAATATATCACTTCCCCAAGGGTGAACTAATATATAAATATAATTCTAAAATAAAATCCAAGTGGTCATTTAATTGAACAGTAAAATGAGCCTAAAGTTTACATAGAAAAATAAGCATGTGGTAAAAGTCTGAAAAAGAATATGGTAAGTGCATGGTGGCTGGAAAAATGCCAAATCGTGTTTGCTCCACAGCGTTGCAGTGTAAGAACTGACAGGAAATGGAAGCAAATCCTTATGGACATTCCCAAATATGCACAGAAATACTGCAAAACTTTTGTGTGTGGCATTTTAAGGCAGGAAAGGAAAAGGCAAGTTATTCATTAAATGCCATTCCTACACCAACCTAACCATTGGTGAAAAAAATAAATGTGAGAGTTTCCTCATTTCTCACACAAAAACAAGGTTCGGATGGTTCAAAAATTGTCATGGATTAAATAAGAATAAAATTTTAAACCCTGAATTCATGAATGAAATTAAAAAATAATATTGGAATAAAAAAAACTTATTACATACATAATATGTAAATAAGAAGCAATGAAAGAAAAAATACAATCATGTGGATGGAAAAAAACTTCGATTTATCTTGATCAACTCTGACACATTCTGTCTTTTAACTGGTGCTAAATTTAGACCACCGGCATTCAAAGTGATTACTGATATTGTTTAATATCCACCATATTTTGTTATTCTTTTCTATTTGTTGCCCTTGTTCCTGTTCTGGTTTTGTTTTTATTATTTTTCTGCCTTTTATTGTTTTAATTGGGAATTTTATATGATTTTCTCTTCTTTCTTAGCATATTGGTTACCCTTTTTCAAAAAAACTTTTTAAATGGTTGCCCTAGAATTTGCAACATACATTTTCAATTAATCCAAGTCTATTTCCAAGTAACACTACATTACTTCACAGGTAGTATGAATGAATACCTTATAACACTGAATAACAAAATAAGTTCAATTCCTTTCTCCAAGTTCCTGCATTACTGTTGTCATTTATTTCACTTTTATGTAAGCATACATAGGTGTGTATATATTCTATACATACTGTACACATAAGCACATATAATCAAATACGTGTTTGTATTAATTTTGAACAAACTATAATAGCATTTAAGAGTAAGAAAAATAAAAAGGTTTCTGTTTTTATTTTATTTTCCCTTATTCCTTCTTCAGTACTTTTCCTTCTTTATGTGGATCCAAGATTCTGACCTCTATTATTTTCCTTCTCTAAAGATTTCTTTTAATAATCCTTATAAAGCAGGTCTACCTGCAACAAATTCCCTCTGCATTTGTTTGTCTGAGAAAGTCTTTATTTATTTACTTTGTAAGGATAATTTTGTAGGGTTACAGAGTTATAAGTTGGTGGTTTTTCTCTCTCAATTATTATTTCAGTTCATTTTCCTCTTGCTTGCATGGTTTCTGAGGAGAAGTCTGGTGTAATTCTTTGTTCCTCTGCAGGTTAGATGTTTTTTTTCCTTTGACTTCTATCAGGATTTTTTCTTTATCTTTGATTTTCTTTACTTCAAAAATAACATGTTTGGGTATATTTTTGTTGTTGTTGTTTGGCCTTTATCCTACTTGGTGTTCTATAAACTTCTTGGGTATGTGGCTTGGTATCTGACATTAATTTGGGTAAATTTTCCATCATTGTTGTTTCCAGTATTTCTTCTGTTTCTTTCTCTGTCTTCCTCTTCTGTTATTCCCACTACACGTATGTTACACCTTTTGTAGTTGTCCTAAAGTCCTTGGGTATTCTGTTCCAAACAGTCTTTTTTTCTGTTGGTTTTTTTCTTAGGCTTCTAATAGTACATCCTCGAGCTCAGAGTTCATTTCCATAGCTGTGTCCAGTCTACTAATAAGCCCATCAAAGGCATTCTTTATTTGTCACAATATTTTTATCGCTAGCATTTCTTGTTTATTTGGGGGTTGTTTTTTTTTTCTGTTTCATCGAATTTCCAGCTTTCCATTTACATTGCTGATCTGTTTCGGCATGCTATTTAGTTTTTCATAGAGCCCTTAGCACATTAATCATAATTGTCTTCCATTCCCACTTTGATAATTCCATCATCCCTGCCATGCCTAGTTCTGATGCTTGCTCTGTGTCTTCAAATCATGTTTGTCTGCTGTTTGGTATGCCTTGTAACTTTTCCTTGACAGTTGCACAGGATGTGCTAAGTGCAATGAATTGCTGTAGATAGGCCTTTATTGATGTGAGGATGAGGTGGGGGGAGGGGCAGTGTTCTATAGTGTTATGATCAGGCTTAGCGCACCTATGCCTCTGCACTGTGAACTTCGTAGCATTTTCTCAGGGTTTTGTTTTTTTTTTCTTCCATCTTTGGTTGGCTGGGATAGCTCAGGTGGACTTAGTCTGGACTTTTCTTGTCTCCCAGGTGAGTTATGCTCTGATAAAAGCCCAACAGGTGAGGCTCTGCTTAAGTAGTTTCTCCTGAGGTGAGGCCTTATTAAGAGGAAGAGTGTTCTCAGACCTATTTCGAAATGACTCCTTTTCTCCTTCCCTTACTGGAAGCACCAAGGGTTTTTCTTCAATATTTACTCTCAGAGTCTGGTTGTGCTTCTGGAGGTAAACCTCACAAAATTATTGGAGTCCTTCACACTAGGCACCTCCCCTTGGAGTGTTTAATTCTCAGACTTGCCTGCACTGAGCCTCCAGCAACATCAATTACAGTCCAGGGTTTTCTATCCTGGCGCCAGTTCCCCAGCCACGGCCACTCCTGAATGTGTCTGGTAAGCCTCAATTTCCTGTATTCGCCTGTCTGTCCTCATTTCGGGGGCAGCGGTTTGTATTGTGTTCTCTCCTCTCTTTCAGATCCCAGAAGAGTTCATTTTTCAGTCTGTTCAGCTTGTTGTTAGGATGGAGTATCAAGTTCCTGGAATGCAGAATGGGAAAGTAGAAGTCTTAAATTAGATTTCAATGAAATAAACTCAAAAAATACTTGTAACATATGAGTTAAACTTTAGTAAGCAAGCTAAATTGGTTTTCTAAAAACCTGCAAAACTGAACAATCATTTAGCAATGAAAGAAATACAAATGATAAATATATAAAATTATCAATTTCATTAGTAATCAAGAAAAGGCAAATTAAAGTATGAATACATATATTTCACCAGTACATTTCAAAATATTATTCAGTGCTTCTGAGGATGAGTGAAAACTAGCAAATCTATTTGTAGGAATTATCCTCCCTTCTCCAAAAATACATAATTAGGAATATATAAAAAAATACATTTAAACATTGTACATAATAGGAAAAATTAAAAATAAAGTACATTTTCAGTGGAATGGTGTAAGTTGGGATGCAATGAAATATTAGTCATTGAAAGTAAATGAAAAGATAGATTTTTCACACTTGTTTTGTATAAAATCAAATCATAAAGCTGTATGAATATTATAATCAGAATGAAAATATTAGAAAACATACACTGAAAGCCTATCATGAGTATCTCTCTTTTTCATAAATAAAATAATATAATATAGTATAACAAAACCTTAATGCTAGAACCTTCTGTGGAGCATACAACAGGTGACTAAAGAAATATATGCTTTCAAGTCATAGCATCTGTGTTAGAAGATGGAGTGGTTTTTATACAGATGGTGATCCTGTTTTCTTTTCTCCTGCTAGGGAAAGGTGAACATGGGAAGCCTTACCCCCTCACTGAAGAGGACCATGACGACTCTGCTTACAGGGAAAATGGCTTCAATATTTTTGTCAGCAACAATATTGCTCTAGAGAGATCGCTGCCCGATATTCGTCATGCTAAGTGAGTATCAGCAAGCCTATGTGTGGATTGGTTTCCTCTTGTCGATTTTGTTTTATTATGTTAATGTGTATCACAGTTCACAGCGAGTCATGTCACTAAAATTGTTTCCCTAATAATTTTATGTAAAAACTTTTATATGTTTTATTGTCTGATTTACAGTGGAATATTCTTTAAAATTCCAAAGAATAACTAGCAACTCTCTAAAACTTAAAACATGCTTTTGTTATTGAGTTGACTGTATTAATTCCATTTTAAAATGACATTTTAAGAGAACATTCATAGTGTTACCTTGGATCATGTAGCTTTTGAAGCAAACATTTTTTTCCCAGTGATTAGTGCTAACAGAATGTCTACATATATTACGTACTGTATGCTTTCTATCAACCTCCTTCTCACGCCAGTCATATTCACTGCCATTTCAGTTATATCTCCCATGAAGAATGCCTAAAATAAGTGTATCCATAATTCAAAGGAAATGGTTGTTGCTCAATTATCTGTCACTTTATGAGTTGCTTGTGGCTTGTCAATTGACAGTGAGTGCAGTTTTTACTGAGTTATAGCTAAATACTATAGTGTATATGGAAACAAGAGTAATGTGACATTTAGCTACGTGAAATTCCTCTTTTCTCTGTACACACCTATCTACTCCTAACATGGCTTAAAATATCTTCCCCCTAGTCTGTTATGGTTTTCCCAATAGCATATACAATGCCAAAAGTGCTCCAGGAACATAGAATATGATCAGAATTTGAATTGTAGTATTGCCATATATGTTTGAGAAATCTATCCAACCATACAAAGGTGTTTACTTCTTCCCCACCTCAATTTTCCTTTGGCAACACTGTTATAAGAGAAAGAAAATCAGAGAAAACAAAATAAGGACAACTAATAAAAATAGGAATAGGAATCTGAATTAAACCAATAATGTACAGTAAATAAAACTCATAATTTTGAGCAAGAATAATTAACTCTTGGAAAAATTATTATTTGGGAGACCATTTTTAATTGCCCTGTAGTGCCTTTACAAATTTACTTTAAAATATAAAAGAATTACTGGTTTCCTCCTCAGGTTTATGGGAACTTGCATTTCCCAACATAGTGAAGCAAAGGATTAATGTGAAGAACATATTTTTCCCTAAACTGAATGCTTTATATGTGAGTGTAGGCCTTCCAGCTAGCCCAATTATTCCCAGGTTACCTGAAATTATCTACAGTAATTCCAACTGACCGAGAACACTTGTAGTTATGAGAAATTTTAATACCTAATTGCACACCATCAAAGATGAATTAAATCACATTGTTGGCATAATAAATATGCTCAGAGAATAATTTCCA
Organism: Anoura caudifer; assembly: GCA_004027475.1. Lineage (NCBI taxonomy): Eukaryota > Metazoa > Chordata > Mammalia > Chiroptera > Phyllostomidae > Anoura > Anoura caudifer. The sequence goes on along the minus strand of PVKU01004464.1, from coordinate 84,734 downwards.
TCCACCTCCTCTCCCACCCCCACACGTCCAATCTTTTAATATGTATTCAAGTGGAAAGAATTGCAGATGGAGACAGTGCAGAAAATCACTGACGTCAAAAGCAAGTTTATATTCCCATTCTTCTCAGAGTGTATTTTTAGTGTGACTACCACCTTTTAAGAAGATATTCTTAGGCAATAAGGGAAAAGAAAATTTAAAAATGGAAGAAAAAAATACTTTAAAATTTTATTAGACTCACTGAGTTTACAGTATCAGAGGGCATTATTCTAAATATTAGGGAATAAAATTTGGCTAAAATATGTTTTGTGACTGTATTTTTACTTACTGAGGGTGGGTATCTGGTAGGACCAATAGTCACCTAGTAGAATGATACCAACAAAACAAAACAAAACAAAACAAAACAAAACAAAAAAAAACAACCTTAACTGAGGGGTTTGGAGATGGAAGACAATAAATGGTTAAGTGTGAGATACCAGAACGATCGTTTAACCTGGTCAGTCCAGCAACTGACCCTCAGCGATGCAGGCAGATCCAACATTGCCTGTGACTTTGTCAGGATCCTACAAGTGGGAACCAAGAGCCAAAGAAAAGTCTTGCAGGGATCCCAATGTTTAAAGTCCTATCATTTTCACCTCATCTGTGTGTCTCAGAGTATGGGCACAAATAACTAGATGAGTGTGCAGCTTTCTGTAAGTGGTACTTGAAATATAAAAGCAACTTGACACCTATTCCGGTATTATCAATTTAACAGGTGATGGACCATAGCTTGTTTATACTGATGGAATCTATGGAAGAGAATGGAAAATTTATGTGACTTGCAAGTGTTCTCTACCCATTCATATATTCACATTTAGTAAAAACAACAACAACGACAACAAAAACATTGTTCTAAAACAGAATTAAAGAATTAAACTGTACTTCTTGCGACAGCATGGATGGACCTAGATCATATAACACTCTGAAGTCAGTCAGAGAAAGACAAATACCATATGACTTCACTTATATGTGGAAACTAAAGAACAAAAACAAATAAACTATAAAAAGACTCATAGATACAAAGAACAGACTGACAATTAACAAGGGGTAAAGGTGTGGGAGCTGGTTCCAAATGCTGAAAGGATCAAGTACAAATTGACAGAACAGTCACAGGAGTGTAAATTACAGCATAGGGAATACAGTCAATAATATTGTAAGGACTGTGTATGGGGCCAAATGGGTACTTGATATATCAAGGGGACCACTGCGTAAAGTACGTGATTTCTAAACAACTGTGTTGTACAACTGAAACTAATACAGAATAATATCAAATGCAAACTATATTTGAAAAAAAAAGAAATATATCTCCAAATATTCTCCCCAAAATCATGCATCTGGGTGTTTTGTTTTACTTAGTGTATATTTTAGTTCACTATGAAGAAGTTTTAGAACATGAATGATTTTAGAAACACCAATCCAGAAAAAAATTACTTGTTTGTTTTCTTCTTCACTAGCATAAAAGCAAACTGCTCCCTTTTGGTTTTATTATTTCATTGGGATATCAATAGATTCCTATTAAGTAACCATAGATGAAGGAAAATCCATTGGCAGGTGTACAATGATTTGATCATTCTTACTTACATCCTAATAATAAATTTTAAGCTTTTCATTTACATCTTACATTTTTATATTTTTACAAATATGTTTTTCAGTTCCCAATTTTATACATTGTATTTTATTTTTTTCATATTATCTATGCCTTGGTATTATCAAACTTTCCACCTTTTTTCCATAGTATTAACCCTACATTTTCATTGACTTTTGCATATTTTTGAAGATCTATCTACATACTTTAAATACTCCCCTTTTTAGTCACTGCCTAATTATATCTATATGCATAGTACCTGGGCTCAATGTGATATCTGGCCTTAGAACATATTACCTTTACATTCTTTTTAATGCAGTATTGATAAGAATGTCACTATAAGAGCTTCTGCATGACAAATGTCCAGTTAGTAGACACCTGTCTGGCCTGGATTCACTTTATCAATTTCAGAATTTCCCCACTTGTATATTGATTGCGCATTCTTTCTGTATATATTCAACCATCTGGGATGCTACATCTTTGTATGCTATAAAACATCCTATTTTTACCTCCAGTTCCAGATAAGAATTAGAAAACATATGTTTAGAATACAAAATACATATAAAATAGTGAAACAGAAAACCATGATGGATGGGTGGCCTGCAAACAGATAAGCTTATGCATGGATATATGGTTGGCAGGGTAATATTTGATAATATTTATTACTCTGTAGAGATGGATAATCAGCAGTCACATACTCCCTCAAACATGGTATAGATAATGTATGTAAGGTGAAGTTACATCTATAAAAAGAGAAAATGCATGAGATTGGGACACCACAGAGCCATGTGTAAAGGAGAGTTGAGGTAGGCTCTGCAGAAGATCCAGGTAAATGCATCGTTGATAACAGGTTAACATTTTGCTGTTATAAGAGAACATATGTTTATACAGGTACAATTGATGCACCTACATATTGATTAAGATCCACTTATTAGGTGGCTGAGTAGCTGGGATATTTATGAATTAACTTTTCATTTAACTTTCCTTTACATTTTACTTATATTCCGAAGATATGAATAGTTTTAGCTTTATGACTTTGACAATAAGTAAGATATTGAGTGTTGAGAGAAATGTCTGTGATATCTCTAGCCTTGAGAAAATGTAGGAGAATATTTACAACCTCTTGGATCACATTATTGCTTTCAGCAGTGTTAGTTATATTAGACCAATCCAATTCACCCTTAACAATGTGCAGGTTAGGGTCTGACCCTTCTGTTCCGTCGAAAACCCACATAAAACTTTTGACTCCCCCCAAACTTAACTACTAATAGCCTATTGTTGACTGGAAATTTTACAGATAACACAAGAAGTCAATTAATGTATAATTTATATGTTCTATGTGCTATATACTGTACTCTTACAATAAAGTAAGCTAGAGAAAAGAAAATGTCATTAAGAAAATCATAAGGAAGGAAAAATACATTTATAACACTGAATGTATTTATAGAAAAAAATCTGCATATATTGAACCCAAGCATTTCAAACCTGTGATATTCAAAGGTCAACTGCATATCTCAACACTGCACCCTGTACATTTCAGAGCCAAATGAGAGATTGTCCTGGAAATGATTTGGAATTAAAATATTACCTTCTTATTGGTAATATTCCATTGGTGGGCACAGTTTAGATGTGGGCCAAGTGTGATTTCTAATAGTAAACTCCACAGTGAATCACACTCAGCCTCGAGTCGTAGACATCACCAGATGACACAAGGACAATTGTAGAACATAAGGTGTGGAGGGCAGAGGTAGATGTCTGATCTCTGCAGGTAAGTAGATTCCAAAGCAGAAAAATGAAGGAGGAGCTGAGCCAAGCACGGCAAGCTCTGTAACTCAAACTCATCCTTCCTCCTGGAAAGCACATCTGTGTAGATGGCGAGAGGCCAGCAATGTAAATCTGGTGATTGCTCCCCTGCATGGGAATCTCCGTCAAGAGGAAGGGAGTCTCCTCCCTAGGTGAATGGTGCCTAATATCTTTGTATATAAGAGGAAAAAGCATTTCTCAACATACACAGGCTTTTGAGTACATTTTTAAAATGTCGATGCCTTATTGTCTAAACATTTCTGCTTTCTGGAAATAGTGTTAAATAATAATCCTAAAAATTTCAACCCCCTTGACTAGCACTATATTGCTGAACAAGTCAATTTTCATTTTGAAATTTTATTTACCCACTTCAAAGTGGGGATTCTCACTTTATTTGTTTCTCTGTTCATGTACTAAGATTGTTGACACTGAGACCAAGTTTACCAAATCAGTTACAGCATGGTATATTCAGTTATCTCTTTTTCTTCTGATGATGACCCTTCTGATTTCCTTCCTTCTTTTCCAATTATATCATGAAAATATAAAATTTAAGAAGATAAACTAAACTATAATTCTAAATTTTAAATTGTAAAAACAATTAAATTTTTAGTCAATTTGTAACTATGAATTAGTGAGTGTATTTAGAATGATATTTTTTAGATTTTATGCAAAATACAGAATTGTTATTTAACTGTTTTGACACCTGTCTATTGAATGCTGGGATGCATTCACAGAAATATGTGAATGTAACCACCCCAAAATGTGCATTTTTTAAGTCTCTGTTGCAAAAACTACATAGAACTTTGGGATACACTGGCTTCCTTTCATGTTTTTATTATGATTTACTTGTGAAGTTGATGAGGTATTTTCTTTCACTATGTTTACAAGTGAATTTTGAAGGAAATTTAGCTAAAATGACAGAGGGAGACAGGAAACATTTTCTTTGGATCAAATGCTCTGCCAGCCTAAGGTACGTGTAAATATGATTTTTAAAAAAAGAAAAACAGTTACATAATTAGTCACAGATTGGGGGAGGGATAATCAGAAACAACAGATAGGAAATAATTCTTCAAAACTGTTATTCAAGTGAGTACCCTTCAATCATTTTTATGATCTACCTTATGCAAATTAGTACAGCCCTCAGTACATTAGTATGTTACTAAGGTCTCTTTCCTTGCCTATTATTAAATCTATCTCTAAATGTAATGCCAAAATGTGTCTCAAATGCATGCAGTTCCCTTAATCTCAACTGTATCCACTATTATCTCTTAATTGCAATTTTAAAATAACCTCATAATTGGACCTCACACACTCCTTACATTTTGCAGAGTGAGTAATAGTGAGTGTTAAGAGCTAAGGCAGATCATTATATTCCCTCCATCTAAAGTACTTGAAAGACTCCCTGTTGCCCTAAAAATAACAGTTCAGAAAACACCGTCACCTGCCTCCGTGTCTGATCCTTGCCTATGTCGGTTTCCACTTTTGCCCTCCCCTGAGTTCACTGTGTTTCAACTGCAATGTCACAATGAACACACAGCTGTGTGAACACAATACGCCCTCTTGTTCCTTAGGACAGACACAAAATATCATAGCACATTAAAGGGTTAATCCTATTGCCATTTGAAATATTAATCTACAGATAAGTTCCTGTGTACTGTGTGACCAAATAAATAGTGATTACCAACCCCCAACAGGCACACACACTCAAGCACACTCACATATACACAGAAGTCCAAACTAATTTATCAAGCCTGTCAAAGCAAAATAAATTACCAGTTACTACTGCTCTATCAAACCCAACTGACAAGGCCAGGTTAGAACAGAAAAACAGTGTGACTAAAACCAGCCATTGAAAATTGAATACGCTGACATTAAAACAATTATGTAAATTGGTGCTTGGAAATGACTTATACAGATAGGCTCTATAGTATGATTGTCAGTAACCAGATACCAAGTTGACATTTTATTCTGCTACTATGGAGAAATGGGGCCAAGAGAACGTTAGCTGAACCACAATAGTTTTGCAAGAAATCGTATAATGAAGAAAAATTCAAAGAAAATGAAGAAGTTTTCTCCCCTTTCCAAATGTGAGTGATTCCCTTGAGAGTAAAAAAAAAAAACCTTTATTTTTTTGGTTTACTAACTTTATAATAGACATAGCTATTCTGATAATCTTGTTTGGGAAATATTTTTAATAACAGACTTCATAGAATTCCACTACCTGAACTATTACCTCTTATTAGTAAAGCCACTTCATAAGGCTTTTGATAAACTAAAAGGCAATAAATTAATCACTTAAATAATTAATTAATGTGCAGAGTGTCCAAGGTGCTAACACTGCTACTTGTAAATGTATCAAAAAGTGGTCAAAATGTGCCCCCAAACACCATTTTTGCTGTAGCCATGAAGTCAAAACAAATCATAGTTTTTAAAGTTGGTTTCCCTCCCACATATAGCCTGATGAGACTGACTGGAACTGAATTGGCCCTTTCTTTCTTTATCAGCATTCAGACAATTATAATGATGATTATAATATGTCATAAAACCATAACCATTTGGAATGTGGACTCTAATGCAAACTCAAAATGTAACTTCCTGCCTGTTTATTATCACCATTAGTATGTAATAACATTTTAACATATTCAGCATTATCTGAAATATGTTCCAAATTTCATTTGTTTCATATGAGAAATATATTTCTCATTTAATGGAAAGCAGAAACGGCAGAGAGAACAAAGCACTCCACCTAGCAATAGCAGCGTGCGTATTCTTGAGCATGCATGAAACATTCCATCAAGCTACACCATAACCTGCGTTATAAAACAAATACTACAGATTTTTAAATATTGAAATTTTACAAAGTATATTCTCCTACCATAATACAATGGAATTAGAAATTGACAGAAAAATAACAAAGTGATCACTAAGCACTCTGAAATTTAAAACCTATTTTAAGCAATCAATGTTTCAAAAAGAAGTTTAGAGGAAATTTGAAAATATTTCAAAATGAACAAAAATTTAAAGAATGTATTTCAAGCAATTCATAGAATGAAATCATTCTAATCCATCATTCACCACTTGTAAAAATAAAGCACAAAGGCCTTGAATCAATATTGTAAGCCTTTACCTTATGAAGCTGGAAAAAGAGGACCAAAATAAAGAGCAAATTCCTTACTGTAACTGGAATTATCTTTATTTCCTTGCTTTTTCCACAAACTTTTGCTTCATATATTTGGAAACTGTTATTAGGTGCATAAAACACTTGGTTTTCAGTCTCTTTGATAAATTGATCTCTTTATTATGAAATGAACTTCTATAGATGTGGAACTTTAAGTATTATAATTCTACAAACGAAATCAAGTCTTGTTATTTTCCATTAAATGCAGCCCAGCAGTTTCCTTTTTTATTTGAAAGAAGGCAGGAGACTGAAATGGCTGTATCCACTAGTCTTGCTTGCCAAATGTTTCTGATGATGTTCCTTCTGGATCATACAGGAGAGCACTCCCTGGGCCCATGTGTTGTGTGACTAATTCTGACCAATGTGTGCAAGCAGAAAGCATTATGCCATATTAGGGAGAGACCATTTAATTGCCAGCTTGAGACCCACCAGCATCCTCATTTACCTCTGGCAGAGTGATTGACAGGTCAAAATCTTGGCTGTTTGCACTGACTATAATGAACACGGGTCCTCTTGCCGACCAGTGGTGAATAAGCATAAAAATTAAAGAATACTTGTTGTCTTGAGCCATTGGGACTTGGCATTGGCTAGAAGTACAACGTAACACCCTGACTGATATGCTTAATATAAGTAGATACAAAAAAACTCAGTAAAACAAAAAATAAAGCCATCTGTTAGATAACAAAATGACCTAAGGATTAATATATGCAAATACTTTCATCCAAACATTTTACTCCAATCTTGCAGTCCAAGAGTTTCAACTTTTAAAATGTAGGTTTTGACATTGTACTTAAAACTAAATTCAGCCTTACAGAGTAAGAAAGAATGTTTCAGTGATGGTAAGAATATGAAGGTCTTAAGAACCTCAAATGCAATTTTACCTAAATGCCCACAGTGTAAATGTTGACATTGTACCATGAATAATAAAATATCTCACAAATAAGTCTCATACTTATTTTATACATCTGTAATTAAAATTCATGTTTGGCCTCTTCCTATTGTTAAAAGAACCACTTATTTTTGTGCATGAAACCAATGACATTTATAAAGATTAACTGTGAAAGGGATGACAGTTAAGTATGTTTAAAATAAACAATGCTGTTAAACTAAATATATCTTAAATCCTTCAGTTTAGTAAATGCCAATAGAGAATGTCAGAAAATGTGTATGCATTGTTTTGGGGAAACATAGAAGAGTATGAGAAATTTTCTGTTGAATTTATTTTCATTATTGTGAATGGTTTAGAAGAATGTTTGCAGGCTAATTTCTGGGGGGGGGTTGTCAACTTTTAAATGTCTACATGATTTGTTATTTCTCTCAAGTAACTTTTTTTAAGAATGTAAACTATTCATTCTGTCTCTCTTGTTCATTTAAAATTCGAAGCTTTTTTATCCACTTAGATAAGTTCTTGCTTAACTAAGAGATGTCCTCATCTCTGAACCATTCCCAAATTCCCAAATTTTATGCAAATGCTCATTTTAAAATAATACAGCAATATGAAATGCAGTATTTACAGGCATTTCCATTCATATTTCTGTAAACTTAGTGCAACAAATGTTTTGATATGTCTCTATTTCTCTTTGTAATTTTGGTACATATCTGTAACTATAAACATATAAATTATTTTGTATTTTGCTTATTTGTCCAGCACAGTTCCACCTTACTACATTGTCCTCATATTTAACAAATTTCCATTCTCAACCTGACTTGAAATTAATCCTAAAATACACAGTTTTCAGATTCTTAGTAAGGCCCTGGATGTGCTTCAATATTTCTAACAATGCTGAGAAGCAGTCACCTGGACCCACAGCCTCAGGATTCCAGTGGCTGTGTTTGGGAGTGAGTTCAACATCCTTTGGAGCAGGTTAAGAGCTAGAACCCTGAAGTATAATTCAATCAGATTAAACACTGTCACTAAGATGTTGCTTTTCTTTAGAGTAAAAATCAGATCAGCACCCTCATTATTTTTTGCCAGAACTCTTGAAATCTCTGTTTTGCTTGTAGTCCCTGCTGACTTCAATGCATCATCTGCCCTGCTGCCGGGGGAATATATAAACACGGTCCTGTCTTACTCATCATTGACAATTCGTGAAATACTTCTCCGCAGGCTAACTTCCAAATTCTTTAGTATAGCTTTCAAGATCCTACATGAGCTTCTTCTCAACATACAGACTCATCTATAAAGACGTCCCTAATCCTTTCAGATGCAGTTAGTCATACTTCCTTTGGACTCTCTGAGCCATCTATTATGTCACTTGTCTCATTTACGTCTAATCATTTTATGTATCTGTCCACTGGTCTGTGAATCCTTAAGGGGAGAAATCCTGGTGTATTCATTATGGTATCCTAAGTGTGTCCGACAGTTCCTCGTGCAGGTCCTCTCTCTCCTAGTCCCCCACCTCCTTCCACAGACAGCTTGACAGGTAAAATAATCACAAAATAACAAAATAATCACAACAAAAACTACAACAGTATTTATCTAACCCTTGCTATTATCATGTGAATGCTGTATTTCTGCATGGATTATCTACCCTAATTCTTGTTAACATTATGAAAAATGCAGTTTTTTGCCCCTATAATGCCCTATTTGAGACACTACTCTTACAGAAGTTGAGTAACTTACCCATTATAGTAAGTTCATAAGAATACATTTTAATGCAATTCATACCTAATATTTGAGGATACTAAAAAGTATTAAATAATTATTTTTAGTAAGAATGAGTTTGAAAAGGAATTGCTAATGAAATCCATAAATAAATAAGTAGAGTAAATATTGTGATGTACAAGCTCTGGCTGGAGAAATATTGGACGGAGTTTAGTTTGCCAAAGTGTCTGATAACATAATGTATAAATAGAGTTACAACAAATACTATGGTTTTGTGTTTGACCCAGCTTTTTTCTTCTTTTATCATCCCCAGTTGTAAGCACAAGATGTACCTGGAAAGACTGCCAAACACCAGCATCATTATCCCATTTCATAATGAAGGTTGGACTTCACTCCTGCGTACCATACACAGTATAATTAACCGAACCCCAGAGAGTCTGATAGCAGAAATCATTCTAGTAGATGACTTCAGTGACAGAGGTAAGATACAGCTAGTAATATTTTATCTGATTCTGTTGTCACCTACATGAACCTTACGGGCTTAAAAAAGGCAGAAGATTATTGTGGTGCTTTCTTTTGATCCTATCTGAAAGATGATTATGAAGTTTTGTCTATGTTGTGATTTCATAAAATGTTGGCCAAATGCAAAGGAAACTGAATGAGAAGCTATTGCTTCATGTGGGGAACTATAAGAAATTTGCATTACATTCCCATTGTAAATTAGACAGGTGTTGGCAAAATGATTCAAATTCTATTTTCAGCTTCAACACAAACACTGCAAAATATGTTATTGTAAGTACACATGAGTAGCGAAATATTCTAGTAGAACTATAAAATCTATGTCTGTTTCTGAAAAGTATCTACTCAATTATTTACAAGTATGATCCATTCTCCAGGTTGTGCTGATGTTACTTCATAAATACTAAAAATTATAGTGAAACACAAATATTTTTACATGGCAATTCCAGTTATCATAACTGAATAGTAACCAAAAAATCTGGTGTAATAGTATATTAGAAAATTTGACACAAGTTTTAATAACTTAGCATTCCAATAAACAACTGGTTTTATAAGACAGGGGTATAAAATATAGAAAGTTTCCTGGGAATCGGACTTCATTAACTATATTTGGTCTAAATGTGGGGATTATTGATACTTCAGGAAAAATAATTCTATCTTTCTTGGCTGGTGTGAATGGAGGGGAGGAAACCTTTTCTAATGATATTTATCTATTTTGGGGAGATAATTTTCTACCTTATATTTCATTTCATGAAGGAGCTCTGCTTAAGTATGTTGTTTATCTGTAAGAAAGAATGGCAATGAAACTGTGTGATTGTATATTATTCTATGCCTCAGAAGTGGATACATGTTGAAGTAATATGAGTTCCTTGAAGTCTGGGAAATTTCATTTGCAGCAATAACATCATTTTCTTCATAGTGTTCAAAAATTCTGTAAAACTGCCTAGTATGTTAATTTTCAGGTTTCTTTGAGAGAGTTCTGGTCTTCAAAGATTCATTTAAAATACTGATTCAGGATCTGCCTAATATTAATATATGTTGCTCTGGCTGGTGTGGCTCAGTTGGTTGGAGTATTATCCCATACACTGAAAGGTTGCTGGTTCGATAGTCAGGGTACATACCTAAGTTGCAGGATCAGGGTGTGTACAAGAGGCAACTGATCAATGTTTCTCACATTGATGTTTTTTTTTCTCTCTCTCTCTTTCCCTATCTCCTTCCCTCTTCCCCTCTCAAAAAAAAAATGTTTTGAAGTTTATATGACAAAAATAACATTGTGTAGCATTATTCCATTTAAGTATAAACTACCAACTTGTTAATTTAGGTTGATTTCATAGCAGTTTTTGCCTTGTCTAACTTTGAAAGATGTGCATTCGATACTACCTAATCATATAAGCCAGTGTCTAAAATTGAAATTTATTATTTAAAAATTTAATTATATAACACAGATATCTTTTTTATTCTGAGGCTATTTCAAAGTAGTTATTATTACCACAGACTAAAAAGAATCATTTAATATGTTAAAACTTAAACTTTCCTTTTATATAAAAGGATGAACAAAGAAACAGATTTCAGACTGTACATCACCACATAATGGTCTTTTTGGTTGGCTGGTACTAAGAGAAATCAAACAGTATATCTGTGGAGAATTTTCTACATAATTAACTTTGCCTTGGTAAACTGTTACAGCAGAATTTTGACCTGGGGGTAATATAGTAGGAAATACTTGGGAGCAGACAATTTTGGTTTGCACAACATTTTTTGCTGAATATTTTTCAGAGGTATTTTTTTACTGAAGGTCTTTAAAGAGGGAGAAAATAGTGGCATATACATTTGCCTTGACTTCAAATCACTGTCATCTTTGGTACAGTAGTAACTGATCCTGACTCTTCTGTGTGTAGCGTTACCTGGGAAGTGAGTTCCAGAAGACTGCCCATGGAATTGATGTTTGTAAAGCAGGACAACAGAAAAGGGATTATTTGGAATAGTTATGGTGATTTTGAATTTCCTATTGGACATTTTTATGAATAATAGTTATTTTAATGCTTTGGTAAGTCTTGGATATTCAATTCCTATGAACTCTCAAGTTAAAAGTATTACTTTATGATCATTAAATTTTTAAAGGGTAAATCTTTTTGAATATTGCATTTCATTAAGTTAATGTATCAATACATATAGAAGTAAACTTTGAAAAAAAATTGATAAAAGTGCTTCTATTATCTTTATAATATGTTGTAATTTTAAAGTTGCATGGACTAGGAAAGAGTCTCCTTTCAAATTTGTATCCAAGAGATTTTATAATTAGGATTTAAGTGGACATAAGAGATATCATTCCTGCTTTGTGAAAAATGGGGAATATAAAAAATTAATATAATCTCAGGTGAGAATCTTATCACTAACTATTAATGGATAAGTTAAATAACTTTCCTATGTCTCAGACTTTTTTGTATCAATATGAGAAAAAGTAACCCCTTAGTTATTTAGGTAACTCCTCTTAGAGAGGTTACGATGGAGAGCTACCTTGGGTGGTTGAGTGAATAGTGCCCTGTACAGGGGAGTAGTTACTCTCGGTTACAAACGTTTCCTCACCAAATACTCCCCTACTACTGTAACATCGATAATGTCCAGACTAAGATGCTCTCAATTTAATCAAATGTAGTCCCCTCAAATTTATCTATCTGTCTGTCTGTCTATCTGTCTGTTCATCAGTCCACCTATCTACATGTTATCTCCAGATGCAACAGAAGTCAGGGGGCATGTGAAGACAAATTGTGGTAATTCATAACTTGGAAAAATGAGAACTGTGTTAACAGTTTCAAAATCTGTAAATTTACTAATAAATGGGTAATTTTCTGCATGTATTAAAGAAAAATTAAATTCTAGACTTCCAGCAAAAGGATGATAAATAAAGCATGTTACTCATATAAAATTTTATGAGTGATCTTACAAGAGTGTTTACTCCTTTCAAGATTATTTTCACTATTACATGAGAAGGAAGCTATTCTAAGGCATCTCTTGCTTACAGGGCCTCTAAGAAGAGGAGTTTTTTCTGTTCCTTTAAATTTTTATCTTATCTATAGCCATGCCATTAAAAATTATTATAGTGTATACTGTAAAGTATATTTTCGACACCCCAGAAATCATAAGCCTGTAATATAGAAAGTCTCTCACTAATTCTTTAAAAATCAAATTAAATAGGCTAGACAAATTTTAAAGAATGAAAAATATAGAGGAGTTTTTGGTTTTCTTTAGGAAATTATTTATGCAATGTTACACTTTTTATTTATTTTTAGAAATATATTTCAATTCCAGGTCTGTTCAATATATAATATAGCTTTCCTGGATATTCTGCAATGTCCTTTGGCCAAGGGCAATAAATTTCAACAAGACTTAATCAAATATCACTGCCTTATAGTTTATGTACTCCAGGTCAATAGAATAGCTATACATGGAGAAAGAAAAAAAGAAAGAAGAGCAACTTAACATGTTAGCCGTGTTCATAACACAAGGTTAATACCACTTGGAATTCATAGTGCCAAAAATGTAAGTAATCTCATGATTGGAAAATTCTGGAGTAGCTGGTTTCATAGCAATAGAGAAAGAAAACACTACAGTAATTTCATAATTATTGAATAATTATGAACTATGGAAAGTGATTTTTAAAAATCTGCTTGAGTAGGTTTCACCCAGTTATCAAAATGCTTTAGGGACAAAAAGCGAGTATCTCATCGAGCAGTTCTCGGTTTAGATATTCTTCCTCGAGCATGCGTGGTAAACCAGATGTTGTTTCAGCCTCAGAACATAAGCCTACCGTGTATAAATACATGAAGGTGCATGCCTGCAGGTGAGTTTTCCACAACAGCACTGTGTTTTCGCTATCTGAAGCTTTCCAAAGTTAGTGAATGTGATTTTTTTTTTTTTAGTGAGCTCTCAGAAATACATTTAACAACTTCACTTGAAGCCTATAACAAGGCTTCATGATGACTTTAAAGCAGGACTAATCCTGGGCTTATCTCCAAATTCCAGGCAACCTTAACAGCATCCACATGGAAGACGTTGAAATGTGTGAAATAAGCTGGGACTTAACCTCAGACATAGGATATATTTGAACTTGACAATTCTCTAAACTCTGTATGCTTAGATGACTGTGAGTTCAAATTGAGGATAGTCACAGGAGAGTTGCTGACATACTTCCCTAAAGACGAGTGTGGAAGTACTACTGCACACAGGGTACACACTCACATACACACACACATTCACACCCACGAGTTCACTCACTCTACTGCCACTGCTTGTTTCAAACTTCCTAGTCAGGAAAGGTAGGTAGTTGAGTATTTGAGTTTCACAAAGACCGATCACTGTCTAGGTACTAGGTAGAGGGAAAATCAGAGACTTGAAACTATCCCCCCAACTTAGCAAAGCCAACAATTCCAAAACATCCACTTCACTTTTCTGCAGATGGTATCATTCACTGCTGCCCATAATCTTGTCCACAGACCTACAGCACCAGCATCACACTGTAGCTTATTAAAAGTGCAGAATCCCAGTCCCTATCCAGATATATCAGAATCTGCATTTTAACAGAATTTATATGAAATTTTTATGCAAATGAAAGTTTCAGAATAACTGTCATATGTTTCAAAATTGGGTGTATGCTTCAATTGAGTCATGTAAGTACATAAACATCATAACTTCAGAACGCGGTTTCTTACATACTGTTATGAAATAAATGTTCCTATTTGTTTTTATTGTTTAAGGTATAACTGATACTGTATTTAAAAATCTGTAAAGGAAGGATGAGATAGAATTCCTATAGCATTATCTACATTATTTTATGTATTATTTTCCATTTATTATTACATTCCTTTGATAGAATTTGTCATTCTCACTAATCTGTAGACATTTCTTAGGAAATTTCTCTGATTTCTTAGGAACTCATTTTATAGCATTTTATGTTTAATTTCAGGTTAATACCATTTCAATATTTATGGATCTATTTTGCTTTGGAGTCATTCAATAATTTTCATGTCAAGTTCAGAAAGAAATTTACACACACATATCAAAGCAGTTTCTTTAAAGATCCATATTATAATAAAAATTGTAGACATGGTTGAGTATTTAAATTTTTAAAACAGTAGGAATCTTTTAAATCAATTCCCAAATGAACCTGAGTCTTGAATTTCAGGTTCTATTTTATTCAAATAGTCTCTGAGTATACACTGAGGGAAGTTTTCATAAGCAGACAAATCAGCACAAATTTTACAGCTCTTCAGAGTCAGAGGATATCATCAGCGTAAAAAGGCTGTAAAACAGAAGAATGGTAGTGCGTTTTTATTCTATATGATAAAACACCAACACTAAAGTGCACATAAAGATTCTGAGACGACAGCCAACAAAAATGCTTTAGTGCTGGTCTTCCATCGGATGCTCCACTAGACGGCTAGACACTCAGTTTTTATGTCATGTTTATTGGGAGCTAGTCACTGTAAATGAATCTTGGAATTGTTTAGATTTAATATTCATTTTTTAAATTATAACAATTTTAAAATCCAAAGATAATGTTAAATACTAATAAACTAGGAAAATACAGCTCTATACTTTTCTGTTTAAGAATTCAGCATTGTTTGCTAAAGAATTGAAAGAAAGCTCTTCTATTTTTTAATGATACATTTGTATTCATGTTGCATAATGGTCAAATGGATAGTTTTAATGAAATAGTTGTGTTTTACCAATTAGTTTAGCATTTGTGATTGAAAGGGAATCTAAGACATAGAGTGGCACCATTTCCTGGGGTCATAAATATGAATGTAGAGCAGTATATGTTCTTAAGATCACTGGAAAACAAGCCTACCACCTCTAGGAGTAAGTTTTGGAAATTACAAAATTAACTCATAAAAAGTCTGTTCACATTTATAAAATATGACTATTAACTATAGGTGACAGAATATGTATTGAGTAGAATCTATCTCAGAAGGCAAAGCACTTTCAGACTTCTCCTCTTGGTTTTTTATATTAAAAATTTAATCTCACATGATGTTGATGGCTATGTAAACAGAAGCATTTATCTGACAATAACCTTGAGAGTTATATCATTAACGAGCCCTTGGTTTGCCTTAATGGTTGGAGTAGCATTTTGTTCTGTCTGTGTTCCTCCACGGAGCTAACGTGGATAATCTCTCCAGGTTTTAGGAGTGTTTCTGAGGGTTACACACACATTGACAATTCTCATGATTAATACCAGAATGTTATTTCTATTCTAGTAGAAACCTATTTTAAGTAGATGCTTATTTTACAGATTGGGATAAAGAATCTTGAAATACTGTGAATATATATGTATTCTTAATGAATAATTTTATAAATTAGCCTTTATAACACTGACATTGGTAGGTTCAGATGATTGCCAAAGATTCTTATGGAAATTATTAATATATTCTTCTGTCTTCTAATGAAAGCAGTAATATATCTAAACTTGGTGAAATTAAGTTTCAGTTAAAATGCAATAGAATTTATTTTCAATGTACAAATATACCTTCGTTTCAACTTCCATACAAATGGACATTTTTATGTAGTTTGATTTAACAAAATATATTTTTAGATGTTGTAATGTAGAATATGAGTTTGTAGTTTGAGAGAATGTAGTCATCAGAATGAAATGCTTCTAGGCTAATTTTGAACACAAAATATACATATTTTGGGAAATGTGTAGTAGTACAAAGAGTCAAACCTAAATTCCATCATCTAGATTAGCTGTATGTTAGATATTACATGTAACAAGAGAACAAATTTCACAGTTGGAAAATTTTATTATTGCTTTCTTTTGCTTTGTCATTTATTTTGTGTAATTAAATGAATGATATCAAATTAAAACATAGCATTCCTGTATTGTGAGGTTTTTTTTAATGACCATATAAAGTAGGTAGTCAATTTTGGAGGTTATGAATATTTATTTTATCTCTAGAAGTTACTATTAAAGTTTTTTCTAATATTTTAATTTTGTATAGATGGTGAATGTCATCTTATTTTCATTTTTCTAACTAGCATACTGCTCTTTTGCAGTTCTAAATATTAGTTTGAAGCATTTGAAAGTGTCATTTTTCTTATAACATTAAATGGCTGACAATATATGACACTTTCATATATTCTTTCTTCATAACAAGCATCTTAAAACCTGTTTATCTTTGGATAGAACATCATTTGGATAGAACATCTGGACATAGGTCCTTTTAAAAACAGAAGAGTTTGGATTTGGCACGAAGGTATGCTTCTTTTCAAAGCAAAACTGTTACAGTTCACCAGTGCCACAATGGCATGACTTACTCAAGAAAAATAAATTGTGCAATTTATTTTATGGCAGATTAAATTCAATTTATTTTCCTTGCAGACAGCTGTTTTGAGTAGGGTGTCACTTGTATGAAATCGTTTAATGGATGTTGGACTTCACATCTTGGGCAGGCATAACATTCTCTGATAAAATAAAAGGTTATGTTTTATGATTATTCCTCTTGTCAGCAGACCTCTGCTGGTTGGCATTAATAATACAGTGTTCAGTATTTCAAGCAACTCTTTTTGATGTCTAAAGATCCATCTGATCTTAATTTTTGAAAACCGATTGCATTGCACAATGCAAAACAACACAAAAATTTCCTCCTTTAACCTGAATTATAGCTCTCAGAAAATTATCAATCTCTCATCAGTCAAGATTTTTTATAAGTTTTAAACATCAAAAGTTTTTGTGTTTATGGAACATATTTTAACAAAATTCTCCTAACGAGAATTACAAGTTTTATGACAACTGAGTAACAGTTCTACAGTAAAATGGTAGTATCTGTGAGGTGAACGAATTTGTAGGTGGCACGGTACATTTGTCACCTTTATAGATGAATAAATGGAGACTCAGGAAGATACCCTTCCTAGTCATACACTAGGTCAATTTACATGCTTAGATAAATGTTAGATTTTACTAAAACATACAGAGTTTTTTTAGTTTTTTAAGATTTTCTTTATTTATTTTTAGAGAGAGGGGAAGGGAAGTAGAAAGAGAGAGAGAAACATAAATGTATGGTTGCTTCTCACATGCCCCCAACTGGGGACTTGGCTGGAAACCCAGACATGTGCCCTGACTGGGAATCAATCCAGTGACCCTTTGGTTCTCAGGTTGGCGCTCAGTCCACTGAGCCACACCAGCTGGGACTAAAACATACAGTTTTTATGCTTAGGAATACAGGGTTCTTTTCTGTAATTCTCTCATATGTCTAACACTGAGAAATTGGAACCACTCTGATAACTATCTTGAATTTAATGAAACTGTACTACAAATATATAGACAGTCTAATAAACCTAATTTGTTACCCATTTTTTGCCTTAGGATCAGGATTATAATAGAATCCAGCATTTTACTTTGTACATACAAGTATCAGAATGGAGGATTTGTGAGAATTATGATGATTTGAACAGGCAAATTCCAGTTA
The DNA here is from genome assembly GCA_004027475.1 of Anoura caudifer. NCBI lineage: Eukaryota > Metazoa > Chordata > Mammalia > Chiroptera > Phyllostomidae > Anoura > Anoura caudifer. The sequence goes on along the minus strand of PVKU01004464.1, from coordinate 66,543 downwards.
CCCATAATGACCTTCCAAGACTACAGGGGGCCAATCAGAGCCTTCCTTCTACAGAAAACAGTGTTTCTAACATTCCGAAAGGCTCTCCAAGTTATAAAATGGGTTATAAAACATAGTTAAATATGTTTATGTAGCTTTACAGGCTGGTGTAAAGTAGAATTTATGGAAATAAGTGAATGGATTGCAGACAAGCTCCATGTAGGCCATCTGATTCTGTCTTTGTTATAGGTGTATCATTCCAGGGTAGGCTGCTTCATTTCATAGAAACCAAGCCAGTTTTTATATTGCTCAGAGGCACGCTGGTGTAAAATGTCCCGGACGATGACAGTCGTTCTGGGACAGAGACAAGCTGGGCTGGGGCAAAGGGGAAAGGGACTGAGCAGTCATCCAGCATTAGATTGGATACTAATATAATACACTTTCTTTGTTTTTTATTTTTTCTGCTTCTCCTAAAATCCAGATTAAGAACTCTATATGGAATATATATTTACATGCTGCTTGAAGGTCTACCATTGCCACATGGTTAGAGAAATTGCAAAATTTATATTTTAACCATAAATAATTTTCATGAAATGATGATGGAGATGACTTCCCAAAACTGGAGTCAGATAAATAGTGCCTATATATACAAAAAAGCAAATTTCAGCTTGCAACATTTAATGTACTTGTTTTGATCTTTGGAAAAAAATTAAAGTAATTGTATCAATGTTTTCTAAGTAAGAAAAGAAAAAACATTAAGTACTGTGAGTCAGTACAGACTTGGTAAATTCTAATATAACATGATAGTACAGAGAGGTATGACTTGCAAGTTCAGGTTCACTTAGAACTGAGGCTTTCTACAGTCACAGGAGTGACCTTGGTATAATATCCTATAGGACCTACCATAACAAACTGGCCCTTGGATCCCTGGCTACTCCAATAAACATCTGAGATTACTCCAGATTGCATAGCACCAAGCAACACATACTTGCTACTAACAAAAACACTTTGTCACACTTCTGTCTGAAAGGTGAGCCATGCATGGCATGGGTTGAGGTACCTCTGCTGACATAGAATCTAGGCTGAGTCCAAAATATGCACTAGCAAGATGACATCCAGTGGTATGGTAAGTCACGGGGGAATCCCTAAGCATATTGATTTTGCTGGTCATTGCCAAATATGTTTTCCTTTACTTAAGATCCCTGTGCTTCAGTATGAGGCCCTAAAGAAAGCCAAATGGCATGGCAATCCTGGTGACTTATCTAAGACCATAGGTGACCCATTTTCTAAAACCACACAGGTTCCTCGGTGCAGAAGGATTTTTGAATCCAAAGGGGAAGTTATCCTAATGGGCAAAAAGTGAGGAAGGTGTAATCCCAAGATGCAGATCTAAATGGAAATATCTGCAGCTTCTAAGCAGCAGTTGATAAGCTTAAATGGAAGTACTGAAAGTTATAAGTACTTGATGTATACATCCTTATGTATATACTTTCTTCTAATGAGGGTGCTTTCTTATAGCTGGCATGTGGTACCAGTAAATAAGGTCCAGGTAATGATGACTGCCTTGGAGTTGCCCATAGCGTGTCTAGGAAACTACGTTTTCTACAGTGACATGACAAAAAGATCTTGTAGTTCTGTATAGTAAATAAAACATTTTAAAGGAGCCCCTGCCCACTCTTTTAATTTTTAGGGCACAGATGACTTCTTCCTTTTAAGTGGATAGCATTATCACTGAGTTGTTGCTATGTCCAGAGTTACTGGTATCAGGAAACTGATGATAGATTCCCAGACTTGAATCATTAGCACAGGGTATCCTGGGATATGCTTCACTTAGGACGTGAAGAAGGGGGGACTAGAATCACAGAAAAGACTACTGCACTTGACTGAGTAACCTACTCCAGAAGGTTTGTGGTTTGAACTGTTTTGTTTGTGATTGAAATGCTCTTAGTAGAAATTATACGATATTATTGGTAGGTAGAATTCTAAAGAAAATAACAATGGATACTTTCAGTGATGATATAACTCTTCTGTATCAGACCGTCATCCAAAAGGCAAACCTGATGTGTAAAATAATACAGCCCAAGTCTAGGTACCAAAGCCTCTTGCAGTCCAGAGACAGTTACTTTCAAGCTCTGTATCAAAGTTTGCATTCATTTTCATTAGCTAGTTTATGCATTTTCTCTCTCTCTCTCATCTCTATCTCTCTAATGGAAAGTTGTGAATGTGCTCTGTGTTTTAATGTATTGACACCTGATAATTGGGCTAGTGTATAAAATAGTCCAGCAAATACATGTATCATGCCAAACACATTTTGAGTTTCAGAAGCAATGGCCACTTAATATAGATAAAGTTTGTTTTTACCTATTTCAGAATTCAGAAGGGAAATCTAATTTGCTAATTTTAAGGAAAACTCTGTTAGCCTATACTGCAAAATAGTTATATTGTATGGCAGACTCAAAGGTTGATATTGTTTCTGATGATTTGCTATCATAAAGCCTGTTTTCTGGTGAGAGAAATTATTAAAGCATCACTAGTAAGAGATAGAGCCAGTGATATTTTCAAATTATTGAAGTCACTTTCCATAGGGTCAGGGAAGATCTACAAGGGAGCTGAAGTGCAATGTGCACAGTGCAAAGGTTGCCACAATACCTCACATGACTGCTGGGCTTCATACCTGCTAGGATTTAGACAATGCTTATGGATTATAGTTCTATTCTTGGCCTGGAAATTGAACCTAGGATGAGCTTTCCCCAAGACAGGGCATGATGAGTAATATCAACCTGTTCTATTCACTCGCATTCATTTCAATGTCGCAAATGTGGTTAATTCTCTTATTTTATTAAGAGTAACTTAGAATAGGCAGAAAATGGGGCAGGATGTTGGAGAAAGGGACCCTGGATGATACTTCACTCTAATCACTAAGTAAACATATCAGCAATGACGGCCTTTTTTCACCTTCGATGAGTGGTGGGGGTTAAATAGATGATGTAGGCATCATCCTAGGTTTCAATCCGGCTTTATCTTTACTGGCTGTGCCACCATGAAGTTATTTATCTCATTTGTCGTGTATCTACTGAGAAATCAGGGTTTTACGTGTAAAACAGTTAGAACTAGGCTGGGTAAATAGTAAGCACTCAATCAATTTTGGCCAGTATCGTTCTTGGTATAACAAGGTGGAATTGAACTAGATGACTTCTAATTCTATCTCCAACAACTGTGAGTACACGTTAATATCTATGCTTTATAGGATATAAAAATTATTAAACAAATAGTTGTTTCTTTCTTTCAAGGCTATTGCCTTTGAATAGTTGCAGCACAGTGGTAGGAAGACCCCGTATACATTTACAAAGGGCAAGCACACTACATCCAGAGGCCTTCGGCGTTCTTGTGGTCTCACCACATTCCTTCTGAACTTGTAAGACTACCATTACAAATTGTAATTGTGAATATGGCAGAATCCAGTGAGTTCTTTATATGAGGATTTAATAATTAATACAATAGTTAAACAATTCATTTGTAATTTAATTAATCTATATATTTTCATTAAAGGGCTTAATTTTATTTAGGAAATAAAAATATAATTAAATTATGCAATAATAATTTAATATTAGACCTCTGCTTCATTTTGACATTGCTTGCATCACTTCTTTTTCAGGGCATTATTTTACAAACATTCTTTCTCTGGCTTTTCATGGACTTCTCTTCCTCTTCATTCTCCCTGAACGTTGGTGATTCTCAGGGTTCCTCTCACCACCCACAGCTCATGTTACTGTGCATGCCATCTTTGAGTGATCAGTTCCTGCTTTCTATACAATTAAACCCTTCTCTTTCTTCTGACCTGAACACTCAACAGAGTACTGGACTTCTGAGCTCAATGCTCCACAGATATTTCAAACTTACTGTGTCTAAAGGCTTCCATTTTAACTATTTCTTCCTCCTAATTTCACTCCTACTTTTGATGACATCATCATTCATCCAAATTAGATACCTGAGAATTATCCCTGTTGTTTCTCTTGACTCACATCCCTTATCTGGTTAATGAACAAATCTTGCCAAATGTACCTCCTGAATACTTTTTAAGCCATCCTTGAAGTTCCATTCTGCAACATATTTTCTGATTTGGGGTCATAGTCATACAATTATTGTGAGTTGAACCAATCTGTGCATTTATTCATTTATTTATCCTAGAAGTAGAAATCATTCACTTCTTTAAAATTCAATATATAAAAATAAGTTTCAGCTATTATAGTTTCTTCAGTTCCTTTTAATTAATTAAAGCAGGTGAGAGACTTCACAAAATAGAAAACTTTCCCCGGGTACAATAATGACATATGACAGAGATAATGGAACTTCCAGGAATGCTTCTTTGCAACAATTATTTTCAAATGTTACAAGCTGATGACCCATTAGGTTATCCCCATTTGAAAGAGGTTATAAGTAATATAAGGTATGGTATTAATTATTTCAAGCATGTTACTTGATTTTTCCAGGAAAAGAGAATTTTAAGAAATCAGAATATGATAGGTTTAATTAAATTAGGGCCAGAACCTCTTCATGATCAATGTTAGAAGAGTCTTATGTTAAATAGTAGATAAATTCAATTTCTTTTTGATGGAGAAACTCTAGGATTACAATTTTTTTGAATTTCAATAGCATGAATCTGTTAATAGTTGGGAAAAAGCAGTTTTTTGTTTCACACTGTCTCAGTAACAGGATGGCATGGGATGGGAAAAGAAATATTTCCTGATCAACAATTAAAATTTTAAAAAAATTTAAAAAAGAAATATTTCCTGAATACATTTGATCCAATATTATACACAAAGATTCAGAATTTTAAATAAAAAGTGTGCAGAGGAATATGTTTCCTACCTGATTATCCCTAATCAAAGTGAAACTAAAATAAACAGTAAAAATGCTCAACTAATGAACAGAGTAACATAAATTTTTATATATACATGTATATAGTTTTATATGTTATACATAAATAATAATTCATATATTATAGAGAAACAGAAAAGTAGTCTCAAAACAAGTTTTATTCAAACTAGCATATGCATAACCTATGTTAGACTACCATCTTCGTGAGGCCTTATTTGTCACTGCTGCATTCCCAATGTCTAGATTATAAAACAATGGATTCTTAATTAATACTTATTAAATGAATTAATAAATCATAAGTGAAAACAGTTTCCACAGTTGCAACAAACCTCACTTCCAATCCTTGTCTTATTCTTCCTTAGATTCCTTTTTCTGCATAAACTTCTGAGTTCACATCCAAGCCTAATATGGGAAATGGTTAAAACAAATCATAATATATGTAGTGCATTCCTCCAAGTTTTAACTTTTAAGTAAGGACAAAAGTTCATGGAGTCCTATTAATTTGGTAACCCTGACAAAAAATCAGAGACATTTTAAGAGCTGACCCACCTTTAGACACCGAGTATAATTGAAGACAATTTCAGCTTCCATTAAGAGCTTGTTATGTGCAGGACCTGTCAAAAAACTAAGATAAGCCTTATATCACTGTGAAAAAAGCAGCAATTCATCTGCATTCATTTCAACTTGAAACCAGCTTGTGGAGGATTTGAAACAGATAATTTGACAGCATGTATTTTGGTGGCTGTTAAGGCTTATGCGGGGACTTTCTAATGTTTTCCCCTCTTTTGTCTCTTGTGCTTTGGTGTCAAATCTAAAAACCCATTGCCTAGCAGAAGGTTACAGAAAGTTACTCCTATGTTCTTGCTTCTAAAGTTTTATAATATTAGTTTTTACATTTAAGTTTTGGTTCATGTTAATTTTTTTCATACTGTGAGCGGTAGGAGTCCGGATTCATTACTTGCACATGGATACCCAGTCATCCCAGTACAATTTGTTGAAAAGACTATTCTTTCTTCATTGAATTGTCTGTGTATCCATGTCTAAACTCAAATGTCCATTAAAATAAGGGCATATTTCTGGACTCTCACATAGAATTGGGTCCACTGATCTCTTTTTTTATCTTTATGCTTTGCATACTACATAGATTACTGTAGTTTTGTAATAAATTTTTACAAGAGGAAGTTGTGATTCTTCCAGCTTTGATCTCTTTTATTGTATTTTATTTGACATACCATGAAATATCTTTCAAAACAATACATTTTATCATGTGTAAAGTCAAAAGTGTTCATGACACAGTGAGAAGAGGTTGTATTTAGGAATTGTGTCCTGTGCCGGTGCACGTTCTCTAACCTAACTTGGTATGAGTTAAAATTAAGAGGGTTCAGACACCCTCTTATTAGCTTTCAGAAAATGAAAAGCAGGCTGAGGACAATAGATAAACAGTTGTAGATATTTTTTAAAAATTATTATTTTGGCTATTCTGGATCTACTACTCTCTCATAAATGTAGTTTAAGACCAGCTGAGTCAATTTCTAAAAACATTCAGCTGAATTTTTGGTAGGGATTTCACTTCATCTGTAGATCAAATTAGAAGGTACTGCCATCCAAAAACAGCAGGAAGTCTTCTGACCCATCAACATGGGTGTCTTTCCATTAAGTTAGGTTGCTTTAATTTCTTCAACAATGTTTTGTAGTTTTCAGAGTAGGAGTCTTGAATTTTTGTGAAATTTCCTTCTTTTTTATTCTTCTTGATGCTATTAGAAATTGAATTCTTTCAATTCCCCTTTCAGATTGCTCATTGCTAGTAAGTATAAATGCAATTCATTTTGTGTGTTAACTTATACTGCAACCTTGCTAAAATCATTTGCTCTAATTTTTCATGTTTATTTCTCAGGATTTTCTATATACAAGACCATGTCATCTGTTATTAGAGATTATTTTAGTTCTTTTTTAACCTGAATGCCTTTTAATTCCTTTCCTTGCCTGACTGAAGTGAAAGAACATACTGTGCTGGTGTCCTGGATATTTTAATCAATTGATGTTTTCACTTCAGAATTGCTAGAGCTCCATTTTGGTAATTCTTTATAATATAATGTACAGGGATAAGTTTATATATATATATGTATAGATGTGTATATATATGTCATAGAAAGACTTTATATGAAAGAATAAAGACACTTATTTAAAAGGTTGCATGTAAAATATTAATTGAGAGTAACCTTTCCTCAAAGTGCAAGACATGGCATATTCAAAAGGCAATCCTGACCAATGAAACTAGTTTATATTAATGAGATTTGGCCTTAGGATTTTTTTTTTTTTTTTTACAGAGAGGATTCTTTTATTTTTTTTCTGAGAAAATTCTTTTTTTTTATTTTAATTGTTGTTCTTATACAGTTTTCTGTCTTCTACTACCATCCCAGCCCGCTGCCCCAGCCCTCCCCAGCTCCCTCCCATTTCCACCCCCCCTAGCTTTTGTCCATGTGTCTTTCATACTTGTTGCTCTAAACCCTTCCCCTTTTCCCTTGAAATTCCTATCCCTCTCCTCTCCGTGTTCTCAATTTCAGTATCTTTGGTTATATTATGCTTGTTTGTTTGTTCTGTTAATTAGGTTCCTGTTAAAGGTGAGATCATGTGGTATTTGTCTTTCACCTCCTGGCTTATTTCGCTTAGCATAATGCTCTCCAGTTCCAACCATGCTGGCCTTAGGATTTTATTTGCTTCAGTCTCAACTCCTTTGCTGAATTGGCTTATACCGTCCCCATTTGCGTACCTTTTGGAATTCATGTTCAGCCTACTAGAAGAGGTGCTCTTTTCCTTGTATTATTAATATGACCATTATATTGACTAAAATAACTTGTGAGAAAATTACTTACATCTCATATTGGACACCTAATTAGTTTTATAAATACTGGATATAGTGTTAGCTACCTGCTCTAAGGAAAAAAAATCAATTGTGGCATACATAAGTGGCAAACCACACACGCTAAAGAGTTTATTATCTCTAGAGTTTGCCATTTAAAAATAATCAACCAGAAAGTTTTTGCAATATACCTATATAATATTTTTTCTCTGAAAATGTTCTTTTCTAGGTTATCCTAATTTCTAGTGCTTTAAAAACTGTTAATCATCCTCCAAATTCAAAATTCAAAAATGTATGATTATATTAGACATGATTTCAGGACATGGCCTACATTTTGTGTTCATATGAAATCCTTTAGGGTAATATGGGACAGTATATTTATGCCTAATTTATTGGCATTTTAATGTGTTTATTCTCCTAATACTATTAATAATAAAAATGAATAAGAAAGAAATGTTTAAAACTTTCTCAGGAAAGATAAAATGAATTACTTATGACCAGTCCAAAATACTTAAAAATTAACTACAAAAAAAAGAAAGAGTAAAAGAATATAATGAAAATGAGTAGAAATCATTAAGATACTAAAAAAGTATATAATGATGCATATTAGTAAAACAATAATTGTTTCTTTTTTAAAGTCAGCTTAATGACAAATTCTCACAAGATTTATTGCAAAAATTAAGAATATGCATATTTATTAAAGGTTAAAAAGTAGGAAAAATTAAAAAATAGAAAGCTAATAAATTTTGTTTATGGAGAAAGCAAAATGAATAGACATGTATAACACAAGTTAATGCTGAAATACCATTTCAGTCTATTGGGTACTTCCGAGGAAGGGGGTTTGGTTGACATCACTGAGAGTTTCATGGCAGTTTTCAGCTTAATCTCAAAAGTTTCATTTCTTGAAGAGCAAAAAATATTTGTGGCTTAAATAACAGGATCTGACATAGCTGGATGATGGATGTATGGGTATTTTTTATACTTTATAATTTACCACAATAGCATACATTTAATTGAGTAAAGGATTGTTGGAGGCATTAAAAACTAAAGTATTACTAAAAAAGAAAAAATCTTTTTAGTTTACAATTTGAAAAAATGAAACATCAGTTTTCTTTAAAAAATATTGCTTTCTATCTTCCCATTTCACGATTTGAATTTAAATTAGTGACACATTCATACAGTATGATGGATTGCTTGGCAGGGTCTAACAATATTCTTTCTAACACTTGTATTGTGGGTGAATGCTGGAAACTGCTGATGAAAGCACTGTTTGCTGTTTTGAGTTTATTTTACTGTATATTTAAAAAAACGGCATGAAGTATTTTTTAGAACTGCAAGCCTATATCTTGAAAATTTAATGTATATTTCTCACTCTGTAGTATCCATTTCCAAATGATGCTTTTGGCATGCCATGCTCTCAGATTTTCATGGATTATCTGTACAGCATCTACGGACTGTTTAGAATTGAGGCACCAAAACAAAACTGTATTATTTAGAGAAAAGAATAAATATACCTAATGATGACTTAAAGTGTAATATTTGTTGAAGTGAGAGGAGTAAAGGAGAAAGTTTAAGTAGTCATGTTCAATTAACACAGAAAAACAGAAAATGCCAAAACATTTTGTACTGAGACTCTTAGGAGCTTTGATTACAAATAGGTATGTAAAGCAGAAATCTTGGCATTCTTAAATAAGTCATAATGGAAAGAAAAAATCCATATGGGAAGGTAAAAGACTTGAATGGAGAAGTGCAGAGGAAGAGCAATTAATTGTATCAAATAAGTCAACATTATTTTAGAATTTTAAATACATAAACTATTACACTATGAAAGATACTAATTTAGACTACATGAACCATCCTATTCCTCAGATTTTAACAAGCTCAATGTTGGTGTTGGATGAACAAATAAGGAGTTGCTGGCACACAGTGGGAACATATCAAATGAACATAATTTCTAAGCACCTGCTCTCACATGTCCCTAATTTGGAGCTCTGCATTGCCAACCACATGGAAAAGTAAGGAAGGCTGTACCCTGCGTCATCGGATAGTGCGCATTTCTGATTACTGGGGAGATTCAAGGTGTAGTGATTTCAATAATCTTACCCAAGAAAGTCTCAAAGGACATAGAATAAATTTCCTTTCCAATTGATTTCTAATGTTGATGGAAAGGATAAGCAAATACTAATTAACAAATATTTTATCTTATAAATTTTAAAACAATTTGTTTCATTAAAAATTTTCTTGTATCAGAATTTCAAGGGACATTTTAATTATACTCTATAGAGATATTAAGAACTGAAAATAAATGAAACTTGAGATTCTCAATTTCTGTTAGGAACGGGTGAAAAAGTCCCTTAGAAATATTCAAGGAACCCAAGTTTTGCTCTGTCTGAAAGTATTTCTGGGAGAAAGAACACCACACCTGGATCATGAAGGTATTTGTGTAACATATCTGTGTTTCCAGCTCTTGCAGGGCCAAAATTCTATATGAAAATAACCCTGACTCTAGTGTCAGATTATGTGTATTTGAATCTCTTTTTTTTTTTTTTTTTTTTTGCTTATTGTCTTCATGACCTTTGGAAAGGGGCACAAGTTCCCTCCACTTCTGCTTTCTCATGTATCTTATGAAGATGATTATTATGACAGTTTTGTAATAGAACATGTGAAGTGTCTGGCTCCTAAGAGGGAAAAAAAGAGAGAGAGAGAGAAATGAGAACAAAAAAAAAGCACTTCTAAAAACTCGGCCACATCCCTCCTCCACATATCTGTCCCAAGGCTGTCAAAAATTACCTCCTCTGCTACTTTAAGTTTATTTTTATTGTTGATTCTGTTACAGATGTCCCCATTCCCCCCCTTTGCCCATCCCCCCAGCGCCCACCCCCTTTCCTTCTGGCCACTGAAACACTGTTGGGTGATGCATATCTGTTCTCTGCCTAAGCCCTTCACCTTCTCTCATCCAGTCCCAACTCCCTCCTTCCCTCTGACAGCTATTAATCTATTCCATCTATCCATGCCCCTTTTTCTATTTTGCTCCTTGGTTTATTTGTTCATTAGATTCCCCATATAAGTGAGAATTTATGATTTTTGTCTTTCTCTGACTGTCTTATCACTGCTACTTTCTGACCTATCTCTCAGGCTTCTTGGGAGCCCATGCATAGCTATTCTCGAATTTGCCACTAAACAAAATTGGTAACAGAGAGGCTCCAACAACTCTGAGTAGTGGATTATCAAGTTCAGTTTCATTTTCCGGGATCATCATTGTTCTTAAAGATACATCAATAACCAGAGACTTCTGGAGATATACCAAAAATTCCAGTTTCTCGGCAGCCCTGCCAAATTTCCATTAGAGAAAGCCCAATTATCCAGGTAACTTGTGTAATTTAGATAAAGCAAGCTCAAACCATTGTCTTTCCAAATCATCTCCTAGTTTTCTGTAAAGATGACATAAGAAAATGAGGCTGAGTGGCTTAACTAGCTCTGAGAACTTGAGCAAAGCATTGACTGCCCTAAACCCCTTTTCTTATCAGTGAGTGGGAACCCATGCAGAGTGAGCGGGTTAAATAAGGTGATCCTTGTGACAGCCAGATACTCGATAAATAATTGTTCTCTGTTTCCCTTTCTCTTTTATTTCAGTCTTTGTAAGACTTTTCCCAAATAAACATTTTATTTTTAAAAAGATACATTGAATGATGCAGCATAGTATCTGTTTTTAAAAATCTCATCTTTATCTTAATTGAAAATATATAATATGCAAAAAATCTTAGGTTGCATACAAAAATATTTGGGGTACGAAGATGACAGATGTATTATTGTCTACAAGATTTTCCTGTGACAGCCCCATCAGTGATCCTGTCATACTCAATTAAATATGATAATGAATGCCTAACTGACTTGGCTTGATTTAACTTCACTCATAAGGGACTTGATTTTCACTCTTGCAATGTCCTTAATTATTCAAGTTATCTGTTAACACTGATTTATTCCGGGCTCTACCAAAAAACTCAAAGTGGTGAGCATTTTATATTATCTCTACCTTTAATTTATATTTTAATTTTAATTCAGTTGTGCATTTAGTAGATGTAAAGAATTTGGTAAGTAAGTATACATTACTGCAGTTTGCTTTTAGTGTGAAGTCTGTTTACTTGAGAAACTCTATATAAAATTCAGTGAAAAACTATGAAATTAAAGAGATAAAGATGGTGGTTCATGGTTAATATGATAAAAAATCAACATAAGGTTAATCTGATTCTTAGAAGTTATAGACATTTCTAAAATTTAGTGAATTTTTTTGCTACAATTTTATGTTAACCCTATAATTTGTTAACATCTTCCACAATTTTGTTGAAAGATATTTTCAAATGTTTTAATGAAAGTGAATTATAACTATAACGATTACTATTTTTATTCACATAGGATAATGTGAGGCCCATAGATTTATGACATAAGTACATATGTCTCTATTTTTTAAAAAGGCACTGTATGTGGAAATTAGCAGTAGGCCTTTAATCAACTTTCTCCTTTTTCACTTGGGAAAGAAAGCAGGTTGAACCTGTTGCATTACCTTCTAAGCATCCTAGTAACAGCCTTCCTGGCAAACACACAATGAGGTCACTAAAAGAGAGTCCTTATGTATGAAATGACTTGAGCCGAGCACATTTGGTTTGTTCAGCCTGCTTATATGGTCATAACCTGCCACACTGGAATGACAGCTATTAACATCATTTATGTATTAAGGTGTGTTTACCATCTGTGCTTCAAGTCTCTTCTTTAACTACACAAGAAGGTGTTAGGATACATAGCAGTTTCTTTCCACATTTAAACTACTTAAATTTGTGTTATAGAAATTATTGGTACAACAAAGCATCTGACATTAGAATCTTCCTAAAAGAAACTCACATGGATAGGCTTTCGCTCTCTCTGGAAACATTCTGTATTTATAAACAAATTGATAATTGATGTAAGTCCAAAGAGGACATCACCACTTTCCCTTGTTCAATAGTTATATTAATAAGTTCACATTTTCCATGATGCAAAGTTTAGTACAATAGTTATAAATATTGAGATGCGTTGTAGCTTTAAAAAATTATCAGTAGTTTTGTTTTCATGGATATTAATATTGTGTACAAAGACTGAAAAAATTATTTTATTTAATAAGGATGAATAGCAAAGAAGTTTACAACTTATTTTTATATTTATATGTTTTATCAGAATTATTTGGATATTAATTCATATTATACTTTCATTGTTAGAATGTGACAGTAAAATCCCATATTATTCTTGGCAACATGTGGTGATTTTCTCTTGACCTTGTTACTGTTTGAGCTAATGGCATGAGGGCCATTGAACAATGTTGTACTTTTTTCCTAAAGTAAAAATATTCTGAAATATCAGAACTTTGAAAATAGCAATGATCATGAATATTTTGTTTCCTGTAGAGAGATAAACAAGATGCCTTGATGTGGTTAATAAATAATAAAAGGAAGAATTCCACCCCCAATTTTCCAAGGAAGTTATTGATAGAAGCGAAGTATTATAAATTTAAAGAGGAGTAAATAGCACAGCGTCCTATGAAATGGGAAAAATTTTTAAAAGAGATATAATCATTGATATAAATCTCCTGAAAATCAGCCTACATCATTAATTATTAATACACACACTGCAACTGCTTCCCTGATGTGAGAATGAATCTATAAACACTAGGGATTAACTGCTTTGTTTTCTGACTCCACGCAAATGCCAACTAGCTGCGGAGGCCAGATCAACCTTTACAGAAGCAGAAAGGGGTGAAGCTGTCCCCGGTTTCCCCTGCAATTCACCATTCTAACACGGCTGTAGGAAACACTCAGACATGCCCACTTTCCCAGTCTCGGAAAAGATGCCTGCCCTAATAGGGAAATATTGTATATCTTGAATATGTATAGTTCTCTTTGTTCTAACAAAAAACACTGTATCATAAGCTTCCACTTCCACCTTGACCCCAATCCTCCTCCACTGAGGCTGAGTAACTAAGGGACTTTTCCCTCCGTGCTTGCTCCATATTGCTAGGAAATCTGCAGCCTTTCAGTCTAAAGCTTGTGTAACTACAATTACTATTTTATTTTGTTTAGTCTCAAGCCTCGACATCCTGCTGGTTTTGATGTACTGTTTTTGAGTTTATACTGCTTTTCTTGACTAACAACTGGAGAGAATAGCTAGCTATAGCCTCCAATAGTTTATATACAACTACCAACCAGGTGAGGGATTTCTGAAAATAAGGGATAGTTCCCATTCAGAGCCCAAACCCAATGAAAATTTATTCCTTTCTTAAAACTAATTCTCAATAAAACCACTCCCCTGAAGAATTATGTTTATGACAACTTTGACTATGGTCCTAGTTCAGTTTCAATGAAATTGGAGTCCCAACTTCTAGGAAATGTGAGGTTTTATAATGGGAATATATAGGGTGTAGCAAAAGTAGGTTTACAGTTATTCATGTGGAAAATAATACAATAGTACAATAAATAATACAATAATTACAGGAATAAACAATGTGTTTTGCATACTCTCTACTGTAAACTTACTTTTGCCCCACCCTGTATTGTCATGGCTTGAGTGCAAAAATAGAAAGTAGTCATGAAATTGCATGAATGCTACTTTATTTTTTCATAATCGTTAGTGTGTTTCAATTACAAGAATATTTTCCCCTTGAGCCTTTTATAATGCAATAGTGAAATAGGTAATCCAGTGAATTTTGTCTGCTTACATTCGGAATTAGAAATATTAAGACTCATCTTTTTGGAATTTAGAAATGTTTTTTAATTTAAAAATAATGCACAATATGTCTTTCAACATCATATTTTTAATGCTGACTTTTTCTGCCATGATATCTATTATACAATTACTAATAGCAAAAGTAAAATGTTTGATAAGCATGAATATATGAAATTTGAGATGGAATTAGTATATGAAGGAAGCGTCCATAGGTATATTTCTGTGTCTGTGTGTCCATGTGAGAGATGGATCCTGTAGACCTGTATGATCATTAAAAATTATTGCATTCAAGAGTGTGTGATAGTTGATACGAACTCTTTAGAAGTCTTCATATTTATATATTCCCTAGTCACTTGGGCTACTATCACAAAAATACCATAAACTGGGTGGCTAATAAACAGTAGAAATTTATTTCTCAGAGTTCTGGAGGCTGAGAAGTCCGAGGTCAGCTTGCCTGTGAGGTTGAGCAGGGCCCTCCTCAGATTACAGCTTTATTGTGTCCTCACAAGCAGAAGAGACAGGCTAGTTCTCTCTCTAAGGCCTTTTTTAATCAGGGCAGTGATCTCACTCATGAGGGCATTGCCCTAACGACCTATTCACCTCCCGAAAGCCCCCATTCTCAATACCTACCATTACCTGTTCAGTTTTCAGTGTATTAATTTTGAGAGAACACATTCTGACCATACCACATGTGAGCTCATTTTTGTATATTAATGTTAATTCCTTCACATTAGAGTTTACATTAGATGTAATAAAAATCAGTTGCTCTTCTTGACATCCGTGAAAGGGTTAAGACAAGCAAAGGTAAAACTAGACTTTGAGTGGTCATTTAGAGGACAGTATTTTCCTCTGTAATTGTAATGTTAAGGTGCATAATCTTTGAAGCCTTGGGTGCCACGTGCCAATCTTACAAGTCTGAGAACTTTTGAGTTATATATGTATATAGAAGTTCAAATGGATTGTCACACATGAGTTCTACATTTCTTTGGAATAAAAGTGAATGAACTGTTCAAAAAACAATTATTTCTTATTCTGTCTTTTCTTTTCCAATATGACAGTGGTCAGTATAGCATAGGCTATCTTATTTTACTTTTGTATTGTTCTGTTCTTCTGTGCAGTGTTCACTGTCCTTAACTCTTTTTATTATCTCTTCTAATTGCATGTCAACTATTAGCCAATTATATTTTCTTCTAGCCTAACACAGTACATGCTTTGTGAAACTTTTTTTAACACATTCACATAACACGATGATAAAATAATCCCACTTGAAAAACAATATGTACCTTTTAGCATTTACTTTTTATGGAGAGAAATTTAGGAAAGTAATTAAATAGTTTTAACTTATGATAATAGAACAGGAACAAAAGGAGTTAATGCTTATTAAAAATAATTAGTCAGTGTCTACTTAAGAAATCATCCTGACTGACTAGTGTTAAAATGAGTTGTCAAATTTACAAGATATCAGGGATACTGATACTTTATTAATAAATGAATAAATATTTAAATGGCATTTATGGAAGAAATGGCAGATGATGAATTGAGAGTTATCCTTTTTCATATCCTGTTCAGGGCATCCTCATCCAATTTGGGGAAAACATGATTAGATTCGATCCATTAGAGGCTGGCACTGTCCTTTCCAAAAGAGATTAGCCTTTAGCAATCTGTTTATTGCTTGAGTGATGTGTTGAGATGAAAAGTAAGGCAAAGTAGTAAAGCAAAGATTCTGCGCTATTTACTGTAATAAAGTAAACCATAAAAAATATGTTGGAGTTTTCTATAATAACGATGACGGGAAACAATCTGACATCCTGATACTTAGGAATCAGGTACACAAATCACGGTATAGCAAGTCAACAAGTGTATTCAATCTAAAAAGAATTTTAAAAAGTATATCTAATGGTATAGAAGTGTAATTATGTTAATTTGTATTTTTCGGCTTGGTTTTATAAATGTTTGCACTGAGGTTCTTATACCATTGCCAGCTTTTCTGTTTTTATTTATGGAGAAGCCAAATTTGTCTATTTAGAAACATTAAGTACTGAAAAGGGTATTACATTTCACCTATTCAAAATAAGCAATACTAAAATTAGTATAAGAAAGTCCAAGTTTTAAATTTTCTCATCATGATAGTTCTCTTGCTTTTTTTAAAACAAACATCAATTATTATTAAAAACATTCATTTTGTTACAACTATTCTTTAAATGACCTAAACATACGGTTAATCTACCCATTGAGTAGAAGAGCATGTGAAGCAGATATTGTTTTGCCTGTGGATTCAATATGGAGTAATTGTTTATGTCATCACAAATTAATCAATTTTAGCAATAAAATATAGATGCATGTGTATGTTTATGTTTATAGTAAACCAATATATTTTATTTTTATATTTTATATATATTTTATGTATTTATATATATAAAACTACAAGCATATGTTATAAAGCATGAATAGTGTTTAACTCTGGCCAAAGGATTACATGGAGTTTTGTTTGGGGCAAGTCTCTATTCTTTAAAAATTTCTGTAATTAATCTGTACATTTTATTGAGAAAATAACTAAAAATAACTCTGTATGTCATGTAAACATGGAACTCTACTTTGCATGATGTATGATTTTAGTACAAGCTGGACTTCAGTATTTTAACTTTGTTTTCAGAAATTTTGTATCTCTTCCTTTATTTCACAAATTTTCCAGAAACCACTGAGTAGTGTATGTTCATATTAGCAACTCGGAGACCTAAGAAATCATTTTCAGATCTCTATGCTATATTCTAAAAAGTCTAAGTTAAATAAATGTATTTTCCTAGGATATTATTAAGTAAATATTATTCTTGTCTATTTCTACTTCACAAGGAAGGAACATTAGGTATGTGTCTCTTATCTAGCCATCTGAAATGTTATCCTACTTCATTAACTTTTCAGAAAAGTAAAACTTTTGGGCTAAATCAATGACTTTTTTCACTCCCCAGTTAAACATTCCAGACTACACCTGAAAAATCAAAGCATGATAGACACTTAAATGAATACTTAATTGATTATACTTGCTTTTTAAACAAAAAATTCTTTTCCTAAATCTACTATTTACAATGACAGTTTTATTCATTTTGATCAAGAAAATTTTCTTTTATCTGCAAAGAGTTATTAAAAATTTGCCTTTCTCATTTATGCCTATACCATTTGTCATCAGATTTATGAGAATAAGCCATTCGGAAGATTCCATCATTTACTTTTTCTGAAAACTGTGAAGGCCTAAACAGTATCAAACAGGTTTTTAAAAGCCCTAGATTTGTGTCTTCTTAAAATTTTAGAGGAAAAAAAATCAATTGTGCTAATTAAAACTCCCAGTCCTCAGTTATCGCCTACCTGCTTTCTTTGTGTCCTTTGAGTCTAACAAACGAATACATAGGATCTGGTGTCTTGGTAAGGATCGGAAGAATTGGTAAGTACTAGGTAAAGTTCAACATTTGGCTAAAGTTTCTCTCGCACTTACCTAGTATTTATCACATTAATATAATATTAGTAACCTTTCATAAGAAAGAATTTGAGTCCATTTTAATCTTACAAAATAGATTTCCTAACAAAATTCTATAAATATGGGCAAAGATCGACTAGGGAACCATCAAAACACATTGATAAATGATGAATCTCCGGCATTATACAATATAATACAATGGTAAGTAGGGGACACAATTTGTTATCCCTGAGACACATGTGGTCTTGTGGATGAACAAAACCCAACAATAGGACATCTCTTAAAAATATGTAATGTCAGACTATAAACACTACAGGAGGCTCTGGAAACAGAGTAGAGGATGTAAGGGACTTTGTGGGGCACCTAGAACTTATAATCCCTCCTTGAAGGTTGTGTCACTTTTAAAAATTGTGGCTTGTGTGGCAGTCCCTAAATGGTGGAGAAGCATGAACCAAGGTACAGAAATGAGAAGAGAGCCAGGCACAAAGAAAGGGCCAGTGGAGGTTAATGTTGGGGAAGAATGTTGGAGAAGAAAGATTACATCCCAAACTGACAGTGTTCACTTCTGAAGGAATGGCCCTGCGAAGTGAAGCCTTTAGTGAGCATGTCTACTAGACGTACCCACACTGCCATCAACACCCTTGACTGCATTTCTGTTTAGGAAGAGTGACAGACATACATTTCACAGGAGAGCTATTTCTTTTGTGAAGTGAAATGAAAGCATAAAACATTTCACAATGAATGAAGAAGATGGAGAGAAAGTAAAACTAATCTTTTCATTGTGTTAGAGACATGCAGAAAGGAGATTCTACTCAGGGCAATTTTCTTGTCTTTTTGAAAAGTTCATATTTTAACTGATATATTCCATATTAACTCTTATTCTTTCATTTCCTCTATATGAAACATGCATACTTAGAAACACATGCTTATGCACACACACAAGTGTGGAAAATGTATGAAATTCACATGCAGCTTTATCTTTCTCAGACATAATTCTGGCTTCTGTATAGTTTTGCTGCTTGAAACCCATAATTAGTGAATTATAATGTCTACTGATTTTATTTTTAAAGCTAATTTTAATTCCAAAATAGGAAAAAAATAAATCTGATTTCAATATTCCTTGTGGCATTCAGAATCTAATCTTCAAGGCCTTAGCTTTGTCATGGCCTCCTGTATAAGTGATAAACCGCACTTTATTTTAATTCCCAAAGCATATTTTGTGGCATGTAAAATTTCCCATCCATTGCGAATGTTTTTAAATTAGAAAAATAGTTTATTTCTTTTTATGCTTTCTGATGGTTTTCAAAATAACTTTGAAGTCAGTTTTATCTTTTACTGTCTTCCTATAAACTTATTACATACATATGAAAGCATACACATACTCTTTTAGCACACCGTGACACAAACTGTGCTTTTTTTCTTTATCTTTTATTATTTAAAACTGCTTCTTTTTCCTTTGGTTTCCATCAGTTGATATCATATTTAATATAATAATTTGCAATGTACATTTCTCAGTTTCACAATATACTGTGGCCAGCTCTTTTTTTCTTTCTTTCTTTTTTTACTGTTGTTTAAATACAGTTGTCTCCATTTTATCCCAGGACTCCCCCCAACCCTACACATCACCACCTCCCACCCTAAACTACTTCTTATAAGCTGTTTCTTTACATTCACATCTGAATTAAATTATACTGTAGATATGACATGCAAACTTTAGAAATTGACCTACAGAAAGGGAGGTATGCAGCTGAATTTTTATTTAGTTGTGAAGGTAAAATCCAGTTAATAATTTTTTAAGCTTTTTAGTATTGGCAGTACTAACAGTAATCCCTTGTGGTTTGGGGGGAGCAGAGAGAGACTGTTTCTTATAGACAGACACAGAATCCTGCAAAAAAAGAATTTTCAGACATCAAAATCTCTTCTCCATACTCCTTGTCTAGTTCAATAATAATTTTGATGGCATTTCTATTTTACATGAATTTTTTTAATAGAATGTGCCATTTCATTGCGGTTTGTGGGCATATAGGAAGGATGAAACTTTATATTCTCTCCTCTATTTGGGCAGCTCCGGGCTTTGTTCTGTGTTGCTTGCCTGGCTTAGTGCAACGCACTTAGCATTGTGATGTCGTCCCTGTGACTACTACAATGGTCTTCCCTCACATTCTTCAAATTGAATATATGTTCAACTGGTAGGCTCAGCACTCTCTGCAGAATGATTTATAAACCTGTCATTTTAAAAGATAACTTGGGAAGTCTCTCAATGAAGTCAGTAGCACTGTACCTTTCAGGAACATAATTTCTACTAATGAAATACACTTATAGCATAATTTAAAATCCAAAGCAGTTAACTGCCATTGTTGGAAAGTAAAAAGTAGAATTTTAAAGAGAAATATTCCATTTTTCTAAATGTTATCAAGCTTCTTTGGTAAAACACTACTATTGCATTGGAGAGTAATGTGCCACCAGAGGTAAGAAAGATTTCAACAAGACAGTTCTTTTTTAATTTTTATAAAAAGATTTCTGGATAACCTCATGAAAAAAAAATCACTTTTCCATACACCATACGAATACAAATGAACACAAAAGCTTCCATAAGACAAAAGAAACACATCCACTCACACTGAACTGCTTAGGCATTTGATTCGATATAATGTTCAAATGAACAGCTTTCTAGACTTCAGCTTTATAATTTTTGTTTTGAAGAGTAATACATTGTCTCATTCCTTTTAACAAATCATTAAAAGATATCCACTAATGAATAATTATAGTTAATACCCTTCTTAAATGTAGAAGTTAGGGGGCAAAGAGACAAATTTAAAGCACATGTACATGATAGTTTCTACATAGAAAAATAACCTGGGATCAGCAGGTTTTATACTTCATAGTACAACCTAATTCTCCAACATTTTAACTTGGGCACTTTTTTTTTGGAATTAAGTCTCTAATGTCAACATCTTTAAATAATTGTTTAAAAAGGAACCAGAGAATGCAATACTCTTCAAATTAAAATTTGTAAGGTTAAAGTCTAGCAAGTTGTTCACAGACATGGCATTCACTGATCATTTCACCGGGTCTGTTCAGGGAGCCCATCTCAGAACCAGCATTGCCCAGGATGGACTTGTGATCTGACTTGACTTTCAAACTTCCTCATCACTTCAAAGGAAAGGGTATCAAAAAACAATAGAATGTGATCCTGCTGTCCAGCTCAACGTGAGCCCTGATTCTGAAACATTGGCAGTGGGCCACATGAACAAGCCATTAATCTCATTCACGGCTGCTCTCTTGGGGGATGAAGAACAGTGCGGGTGGTGGATGGGATAGAACACAAGTATGTGTGATCATATGCACCAGGAGTAGAACTCATTGAGCACATTTAACGAGTTCTAAATGTTTCATGAACTACCTCCGTGAACACAATTAAAAAATAAAGCAGTTTGTTCATGCCTCAGCAACTCAGCAAGGAGATAGGTCTTTTCCTAACTTTAACCAAAAATTGTCCAGAAACAACTAGATGTCATGAAACTACTATGGAACTGAATATCATGAATGTACAATGTACCCTATTCTTTCAGAGGTTATATATGTGTATAAATTGGACACACAACCTGCACATATGCACATGCACTTGTTTAAAAAGCTACATGTATTTATAGAAAGAGGAATATACATTAGGTTCTAAAACGTTGGACCTTTGAATAGCAGTATTCTACCATAGAAGACTCTTTCAGCCCTCGCTGGTGTGGCTCAGTGGATTGAGCATGGGCCTGTGAACCAAAGGGCTGCCGGTTCGATTCCCAGTCAGGGCATATGCCTGGGTTGCAGACCAGGTCCCCAAGTAGGGGGTGCTCAAGAGGCAAGCACACATTGATGTGTGGAAGGGCAACCACACTCCCTTCCCCTCTCTCCAAAAATAAATAAATAAAATCTGAAAAAAAAAAAAAAGATTCTTTCAGTCGGCTATAAAAATGTAGTCACTGAATCTTCTGTTTACTGATTTATTCAATAATTATTCTTGGTACTCTTCCTTTTTCCCAAATAAAAAAATTGATTGAGGTAACATTGGTTAATAACATTATATAAATTTCAGGTGTACAATATTATAATTTGATGTCTGTATACTCTATTGTGTGCCCACCAACAAAAGTCTAGTTTCTTTCTGTTAACATATATGTGAACTACTTTGCCAGTTTCTCCCTGCCCCACCCTCTTCCCCTGATGTAACCATCATTTTGATGTCTGTATCTATGAATTTGTTTCTTCTTTTGTTAGTTTGTTACTTTTTTGTATATTCTACAAAGAGTGAAATTACATGGTTTTTGTCCTTTTCCATCTGACTTATCTCTCTTAGTATAATACCCTTAGATGCAGCCATGTCTGAGTAGTTTTCCTTTGTGTGTCTTATCCCATCTGCTTTATTCATTCGTCTATGAACAGCTAGGTTGTTTTTATATCTTGGTTATTGTAAATAATATTGCAATGAACATAGGAGTACATATATCTTTATGAATTTGCATTTTAATATTCTTTGCATAAATATCCAGAAGAACTGCTGGGTCATATGATAGTTCTATTCTTAATTTTTTAAATGACTCTCCATACTGTTTTCCATTGTGGTTGCTCCAATTTACCAATAGGGTACAAGGATTCCCTTTTCTCCACATCCTTTCCAACACTTGATATATCTTGTGTTTTTGATGCTAACCATTCAAACATGTGCCAGGTGAGTTTTTATTTTGGTTTTGGTTTGCATTTCACTAATAATTAGTGATGTTTAACATTTTTTCATATGCCATATTATCTTTGATTTCTGTTTGACATCTCCATTGTTTTTGGTTTTTTCCCCTTGTGTTTCTGTGCACTGTTTCAGTTTGGTGGTTTTCTATGATGTTTTTATGTTTCCTCTTTTTTTATGTTTTGTAACTTAGCTCTGAATTATTGTATTGTGGTTACCATGAGTTTGCATAAATTTTCTATTGATAAGTTTTTTTTTCTTCTGAAAGTTCTTTATCCTTGTATCTTCATTTGTATGTATATGTTCTGTCCTCTTCTGCCTCTCCTTTTATGATTTTGTTATCAAAAATTATTATGGGCAATTTTAGCAAATTACAGTAATTATAGTTGTTTTAATGCTTTTTAAAGCAGTGTACTTTAATTAAATGTTTAATACTATTCTGAAATAGAGTTGCAATTTTCTGCATCTGTCTGTATGTTTGTCAACTAACTCAAACTTTTGTGTAGTTTTGTCTCTTTAGTTCATGTAGAAACACTCCTTTCAAAATTTCTTGAAATGCACATCCTGTGGTAGTAAATTCCCTCAGCTTTTGTTTGTCTGTGAAAGCCTTTATCTCTCCTCCACATCTAAAGGGTAAGTTTGCTGGATGTATTATTCTTGGCTGGTGATTTCCATCTTTTAATATTTTAAATGTAACATTCCACTGTCTCCTGACCTGCAGGGTTTCTGCTAAAAGAAAATATGATGATAATCTGATGAGGTTTCCTTTGTAGTTTTCTGTCTTTTTCCCCTGACTGTCTTGAGAATTCATTGTTTGTCATTAACTCGACTATTTTAATATAATGTGTCTTGGAGAGGTCTTTTTGTGTTGACATAATTATATGTTATGGTAGCTTTTTATACTTGAATGTATAGTTCCTTCTCTAGACTTAGGAGAAGGAACTATGCAATTGTAATAATTGATAAGAAAATAATTCTTATCAATTATTTTCTTGAATAGGCTCTCTGCTTCTCCCTCTATGCTCTTTCTGAGATAACGATTATTATTATGTTGCCCGTTCTAATAGAGTCTGATAGTTCTTTCCTTTAATTTAAACCTTACTTCTCTCTCCCACCTAAATAATTTCTAGATATCTACCTTTGAGCTTGCTAATTCTCTCTTCTTTTTGGTCCTATTTCCATTGCTTTGCAATGGATTCATTGTCTTATTTATCGCATTCTTCAGTTCCAGAATATCTTTCTGGTTCTTTTTCATAGTTTTAATCTCTTTGGCAAAGTATGTCTTTTGTTAACTCATTTTATTCCAGAGCTTGTTGAACTGTCTTTCTGAGTTTTCTTGTATTTCATCAAATTTCTGCATGACCGCTGATTTGAATTTCCTATCATTTAGATTACAATCTTCCATGACTTTGAGTTTGGTTTCTGAAAAAATAATCATTTTTCTTTCTGTGTTACCATGCTTCCTTGCCTGTTCATGGTGCTTGATGCTTTGTTCTCTGCTGGTGCATTTGAAGTAGTGAACCTTTTTCATATTTGGATACTTCTTGATTTTACAATTCAGCATGTTGATCATTTGAAGTCTTCTTTTGTTTTCCAGTAGATGGTGGTATAGTTCAAGTTTTTGTTTTCTCTTGCCTGAGCTACTTACTCTTCTGGAGTCCAGTGGGAGTCACCCCCTGGGTGCCTGCAGTGGTGAGTCTCTCTGCTGCGTCTCTTTCCTCTGGGTTTCCAGGCACCACCCCTGTGGTGGAAAGATGTGGCAGTTTGCAGGGAGCCGGGTTCACAGTCCTACCATGCCATTCACTAGTTCCATATGGCCACTGGCACCCTGTGCTGTAGCCAGGAGATCATTGCCTTGTCTCTGCTACTGCTACGAGGCTTCTGCAATTGGTGGGGGGTGCTGGATTCTTGGGCTTTAATGCTGCTTCTTCCCCTACATTGGTAGTCAGTGTGGGATCCCACTCCGACTCTTACTACTTGCTTGTGTGCTGGGGCTGTGGGCTCAGTCACAGCCTGCAGGGACAACGTCTGTGGGTGCCTTCCCAGTGCTTCCTTTTGTCCTGCCTCCTCTACATGTTCCACTATGTCCACTTTCGGATATACTAATATATGGCTCTCAGGTGGGCCAGTGTGTTGAATAGAGGAATACTTTTCGGGTTACAGATATGCAAAGAGGTATAGATTTAAGGGGAGATACAAAGAGTCTTCTCAGTGATGTTGACATCACCAATACTCATCTTAAAATGTGAACTATTTGGAATATAAAAAATGAAGTGACATAGTCTTTTAATTAAAGAAGTGTACAGTGTTGATGGAGAAGCACAATCCTAACCAAAACTCATTGACTGATTGACAATTATTTTCTTAATTCATTATTTTGGGAGTAATTAATTTTTTTGTGTGTGTATACAATAAATATTTCTGAATTTAACACTGAGAAACATATCCTAAATATCCTATAATAAGGTTGCCAGGTAAAACATAGGATCCAAATTTAACTGTCTCGTATTTTCATTTGGTAAATCTGTCAACACTTCTCTAAATCTCCTACCAACTACCTGTCCCAGTGATGACTAGTGGGTAAGGTACTCAGAGTCAACACCCGATGAGAAGAAAGACCAAACATGAGCCATTTTTTCACCTGACAAGTACTGAATATTAGTGCTGAGAAACATATAACTGAATGGATTACTACTCATTATTCTGCTTTACCCTAATTTGAATCTTAGTCAATTCTCATGTGTCCTGGCTAGAAAATATTTTGGTTCAAAAAGATATGTTTCATTACATTCTGTTTGGATTTTAGCTTCTGATTTCTACCGTAGGAACTTTAAATGGCCAAGACTTGAGTTTAATATGAAATATTTTACACAAATATCTTGGGTTGCCTCTTTAATTATAAAAATCGTGACCATTATGTAGCTGATCTTGCATATACAAAATATTCAGTGCTTTAATTAAACTTACTTTACTTAAGTGTTAAAGGAAGTAACAGGCCTGCAATTGCCTGGGCACTAATAGTACATAATATAGCCAATTGCAAACAGCAGTCTAATTTGTTGATTTCGAGTGAGGTGTAATTATATTGCTTCATTTGCTGAGCAAATCATATGAGAGTTTCCCTAAATCAGCCTGATTGTGTAATGAAGAGCTAATTACAAACAGCAGTGTTCTTGCAGCAAATTTATTGTAAGTGCTAATGCCAGGTTGGCTCCATTGTGACAATGGCTCATTAGTATATTAACAAAAGCAACTGTGGAAAAGTGCCCAAGGCAGGGCTACTGGTCTCTCAGTTTCAGAAGGCTGCAGTGATTATATCCTTCCACGTATAATTACTAAGAAAATGGCATTTGATTTAGGATTTGGCAAATTTTAAAAATGAGCTAAAAGACTTTTTTAGAGCAAAATAAAATGGTTTTGGAAAGCCTTCTTGTCAAGCTTAATGTGTGCTTCATTATACCAGGTGTGCCCTGGAAACCTCAAACCTCATTTAACAAGAAGCTCTTTGAGACTCTAGGCCATTCTTGACAATTGAATCCCAACATTTCACCATCCAAATGGAATCCTTGCCTTTAGAAATAAAAAAACCACGTGTGTGCATATACACATATACATTGGTACATATATAGGGTGGGGCAAAAGTATGTTTATAGTTGTGAGTGCCCAAAACTCAGAGTTTATTCTTGCATTAATTATAAATTATTTTATTATTTTTCCATGCAAATAGCTGTGAACCTACTTTTGCCAACCCTGTGTATATACTCATATATGTACACATATATACCCATATACATGTATATACACACATATATACACATGTATATGTATGTATATTTCCTTCCCTTGCACTAAAATGACCCAAGTAAACGAAGCTGTTGCAAGTTGAATAACAGCAGTCAGTAATATCTAGACAAGATTTCTTCTACTAATTGTTCTTTAGATGGTCCTTGTGCCATTTCCACAATCCCAGAACACCATTACCTTCAGAATACCCCCAGCTGTTCATTCACCTCTTCCTTTTACTGATTTCATTGATTATCGCAGAGTTGTCTTTTTCCGTTCTTGTTCTAAAATTGAGCTTTAAGATGTCGATTTTCTAAAATCACTAACAGTTCAGGAATTTGGACTATAACATTCAGGGAAAGCCCCCGGCCAAAGATGATGATAGCACTAACTCTACAAGCAATGCCATACCTGCCCAGCATTTAAAGCACCGTCACATACGTTCCCTACA
The DNA here is from genome assembly GCA_004027475.1 of Anoura caudifer. NCBI lineage: Eukaryota > Metazoa > Chordata > Mammalia > Chiroptera > Phyllostomidae > Anoura > Anoura caudifer. Next base: position 39,641 of record PVKU01004464.1, on the reverse strand, counting down.
TTGGTGTTACAGGCTTTACAGTTGCTATAAATAAAATACCCTCAGCAAATCTAAATCTGTGTTTACTTACCTCCAAAAACTTTTATTCTATTTTCTAATAAAGGAAATTATAAACAAATGTAGTGCAAATATAGGCTAGTTGGTATGAGTACCTTAATATAAGAATTCATATTTTTTTAAACTAAAAGATTAAGTCAGAAATAGATTTTAGTAGACAAATTATAAAAAATATATGTGCATACTTACTAGAAAATTTAGGTAAAACATATATGAATGATATTTGTATGTACAAATTTAAATTACATTAATTTTCTCATCCAAGCTGGGAATTAAAGACTTTAGGTCATTAGCAACACAAAAAAATATTGTCTTCAAGAGAAAAAAATAGGTCTTTTATATAGTTCTTTGACTAATCCCTTCATCATTGAAATGGAAAATGGTGCAGGGATTGACTGCGGAAGTGGGGGGGGGTGGGATGGGCAGAAGGGAGTGAAGGCAGAAAATTGGGACAACTGTAATGGCATCAACAATAAAACATAAAAAATCAAGAGGAAAAATAAGGTAAATAAATTCAGTTACCAGAATCACATTACCTATTTCTTAAGTCCTAACTAGAAAACATTTTTATTTAAAATTACAGCTCAGAACCTTAGGAAGTTTTGTAGATGACAAAACCGAGAAATAAGGAGGAAAAGTTAGATGCCCAAGCTCTTATAACTGAGTAAATGGCAGAGCAGACTGGAAGTATTTATTCTCTGTGAGTCCACTACTCGTAGTTTACTAAGCTCAGTTTGTCATATATTTTGGCCCCTTCCCCAATTCTGCATCTTAAATTACTACCAGAGTCAACATCAACACTTCTCAAATTTTACACCCAAAAGAATATTTTCTTATTTTCATGGCTTAAATTTGAAAAGCCTGATCACATTTTCAAGAATTAAAGGCTTTTTGGTGTGCGTATGTAGATTAACATGCCATTACGTTGTGTCCTATCCTCTCCCAATAACTAACTAGCTTACAGAATCATCTGATATCTATCATTATCGTTTCCAAAATTCACTGTAAGTAGGTCAGTTTTATTTAGCACTTCAGTGTACATTTTCATCATTGCATGTTCATTGCAGCCAAATTTATGGGGTTTTCAAGATCTTTATGGGTCATCTGAAATGCACGTAAATTGATTCTGCACTTGTAGGCCCTGTTCTATTCATAATCCCACTTTATAATTGCTCTATAGTTATGGTTCTAGTCAGCCTTTTGATTTCTATGATTCTGATTATTCATAATATTATCCGGTATGAACTTTATAAGATCAGTATTCCAATTTAAGTTATGACAAGGAAAACCAAGTGATTGACCGCAGACCAATGATGAATGCGTCGGTCCACATAGAAAATGTTTATGCAAAATCCTGGCAATGAAATAAACTGAACTAAGTGATAAAAATTCATGAGGATGCAAAATTATTCAGGCATTTGACAGATTCTGTGGCAACAATGCCACAAACTTATATTAATATCTACTATGTGCAAATGTAGCATTTCTTTCATGGGCATTGCTGTCATTTCCTATATCAATGCTTCACTGCTTCGATTTGTTTAGAATCTATTTGAATAACTCCTTGTAAGATATTGAACTTCACATTGGGGAAATGGATCAATCATTGTATAATGAATTCACTTTTGGATTATGTCTACACAACAAAACATAAAATGAGAATTTGCTTTATTTGATGATTTAGGCACAAGGTCCATTGACTTTGTGGGCAGAATGATTATCCTTGACTTTATTAAGAGTCTAAAGTAACCATATCCATTATTAAAACATGTATTGCATTTGTTCTGTGTAGAATTAGCCTCAATAAAGAGAAAATGGAATTTAATATTTAGCCAAATCTATATAATAGCTTTACTACACTATAATTTACTAGCAGCAGGTAGCATAAGAATATGGTTTTGTTCAAGGTTACTATGTAGAATAAAGAATAGAGTCTTCATTCTATGAACAATAATTTGAAAATATATTAGTTTGCTAAACATTCTTAAAGGCATTACTGAAACTGGAAAATATGTAGGAAGCCAAGTTAGGAAATGCTACTTCTTGTTAATATATATATTATAGCCAGTTTTTTCTCCTTTTTCCATAGCATTTGGGGATTTAGGTAAAATGCCACCTTAAGAATGTTTTTGGGCATCCCTTATTTTTTTGAACCATGAACTTAAAAGTCTATAATAAAATATTATTATGTATGAATAGTGAAAATGTATTCCATTAGAACAAAAACTGTGTATTCAGAATCCATTTCAGTACTGTCATTTTTCTTCTCTATGAGTTTTTATCTAAAATAGGAATGATAGTACACTTAGTCTGTCATTGTTATCCCTGTACTCATATCTATGGTTGTGCAGATACAGATACAGTGTATGGTGTAAGATGGATATGCTGAGAATGAAAATGTCCTATCCTTGGGATTTGAATGAGTCCCAACCAAAATTAACATATAAACAAAATAAATTTAAAAAATTGTGTATATGTGTATACAAGTACAAATATTTTATAACATATTTATATGGGTATGATTTATGGGTATAAAATGCATATAAGTATACACTTTATGTCAAAATAAAAGTACACATACACACCCACTTTTCCTTCCCTCTGCTTTTCTTCTCATTTTCACGGATTGCAGCATTGTTTAACCTGGAACCATAAAATATCTGATGAAAATGCTAATGTTTTGTGGAATTACATCGACAGTATCAGGAGATGAGGAAATGTTACTCTGCGTGGCTTCAGTGGAAACCACTGGTGGGCCGACCTGATAGGAACTACTCTTCAAGTGGCCTGCTGTTACCATTGGCTAGTCGTCCAAAGCCCCTATTGTTGCAGTTCGATTAGAAGATGAGTTTACATAAGGCCCACACTGAAAATTTTCCTAATCCAGAAATGTACCAGTAAGAATCTTCAGGGACTAAACATTGCATTTATAACAACAAACATGATAAATCATTTACTATGCAAAAAAAAGGTGCATAGAAGAATGGAAGAATGAGGTCCACGAATAGCTAAACAAAAAAAAAAAAGTGTTGTGTATTTTCAGTTCTAAAATATTTTATTGAGAGAAGGATTCTTTCCATCCTGGTATCTCTAGCTGAAAAGAAAATAATGCTTGAAAATACCAATGGTGATAAATAACCTTAAGTGTTTATCAGCTAAAATTCTCAGTAATTCTCTTTAAAAAATAATGTCTTTCAGTTGAAGTCTAAGACAATATTTGACAGGATAGAATAGGCTAACAAGTAACTGCGATCCCAACTGAGACATAAAGCTACTATAAACCGCAATAGTTAGTAGTTGCACAAAGTTCAGTAATAAATTGTATAGGGTCCTCATTATCAATACATGCCTCAAAGAAATTAAAATAAATAGAAACAATTATAGGACTTGGTCATCAAATGTCAAATTTCTTTTTACAGACATACTTGCATGCTACTTATATCCGACAATACTTGGATTTTAGAGATTATTACGCTTTATCCTATACTGTCTAATATTACATGCATTAGTATTTGATATTGTTCTAATGAACTCACAATTGCAAGGCATGTATTCTGAATTTAAATAGGGATGATCTCTTTGAATGTCAAAATTGATGAATTTTCATATTTCATACTACTAATGAGAATATTTGACTGAAGAAAAGTTATTTTAAAATACAAAGTAGAAAAGTTTTAGTTGATGGCGCATTCCATATATCCATTCATATTTTCTGATGTTGGTATTTAAAAGCTAAGACAATGATTAATAATTTTTTAGATGTAAGTAAGTAAATTGGTTAATATACTTAAATGTGTTCATAGTCAGCAGCTTGATGTGCAGCCATCATCAGCTTTTGTTGATTAATTCAGCATAGCTAGGTCTAACTTTGAACTGAAAAGGACACTCATATTTGTTGAGCATCTACTATGTGCTAAACACAGTGCTAGACACTTTCTTATAGATTATCTTGATGAACCCACATGCTTAAAACTGGTGGAATCCAAGACTTAAAAAGACTTCATACCTTGTTCAAGGCAATGAAGGTTATAAATCTGAGGAGATAAAAATTTTCAAATGTTTCTTTCATATAACATGCTAATTATTTTAGAATACTCACAAGAATCAATTTTATGCATTAATAGTAAGGTATAGTGACTTTCAAAATTAAAATAAAATCTACTTTCATGAATTTTATATCTTCATTAGCAACATTGTTATACTTTTTGTTGAATATTAAATAGCATATAACATAAAGCTTATTTTATTATCTAATTAAACCTATGAAATCTTTTTATTTTTACAATTTTAGTAAGTTATATATAACATCTTAACCATTTTTAAGTGTACAATTCAGTAGTGTTAAGTATATGCACATTTTTGCATAATTAATCTCCAGAAATCTACTATGTAATTTTTAAAAATTCAATACCTGAATAGAAATAAGTTTGGGAAATAAAACAGACAGAATAAACTCTTGGTTATCACTCCAAAAAAACCTCTTAAAATATTTTAGATCTCCAGATGAGGCAAATGACACAATAGCTCTGTGCACTGGAAGGAGGTTTAGTTTGTGACACTGACATTACATGGGGAATGTGGCTTGCTAATTAGCTAAGTGCCTTCAGGAATGGATGAGCCACGTCTCATTGTCTGAAGAGTTAGTCAATGGAATAATTTCCTAATGGAAAGTTATTGGAAATTTAAATTTACCTGTTTGGTCCCCTAAAGTAACCTCAAAAAACAACAAAAACAAGAAAACAATCAGACAAATGCATCTTGTTTTTCAGTTTACTTTTGTTTGTATGGAAACTCAAACATCATCAGTTAATTATATGGGTTTTTTATTGGCTCTTTTATTTCTCACTTTATTTTCTGGGTTGCTTTATGATGTTGTGACACATTGATTTTTTCCCTCCTACCTCTTATACCAACAAAGTCTATGGGAAATAAAATATCTTTATTGTAGTGTAACTGCACAGCAGCCATCTCATTTTTTTCGGAATGGAATAAACTGAAGAGTGGCTTTTTATTTTAGACACAGAGAGCCACATTTGCAGAGACCCTGGGGTTTGAAAGGTCAAAGATTGTGTACATTTACAAAATAATCCTGATTAGATGAACGATGCCATCCAAAACTTCCTAAAATTAAAAGAAAAGCCTAGTATATTTATTTTTAATTATTCATCTTTAATATGTGAATATGAATTATGTTTAGTCAGCAAACATAAATGTATATCTGCTGATGAAGCAGTTACTGTAGGACCACAAGAATTTTAATGTAGTAAGGAATTGGTGAAGATTTATATGGTTGTTATGGGGTATGATCTTATTATGGAAAATGATACATGACTCTTTACTAAAGAAGAAAAACTCATGATTAAATCAGCTGGCATGGCTGATGTCATAAACCACTAATGCAGCGTTTGAGTAGTTTATAAATATCAGAGGAAGCTGTTAATGCAATTACCACATTAGTATGCAGTTGGAATCTGGTTGGGGCCTTCAAAATAAACTCTAAATGAGTCATTTATTTGACCTGACATAATGATAATAGTGACTAAATTTCCCCATCTGAAAAAAGGTTTTCAGTAAAGTTATCTTTCATATATTCCATACGAGAGCATAGATTTGAAGGTAAAAAATGATGGGACAAGCTAGAAAAAGTACCAGTGCTTCCTAAATGTTTTTAACACTAAAGCACATACTGAAAAAATATGCAGCACACTAGAATGTACAGGGGAGACTTTTTTTCAGGTAGAAACATCAATTGTCATGAGAACTGAAGGGACAAAATCGTAGCTCACTCGCAACCTGCCTGGGCTTTGAATTGAGAAGTCCTGAAACGTGTAGCACTTTCACTATTCATTCAACATGTTCTTATCAAGAACTGAAAGGGGATACCCACTACATGGCAGTTGCTTTCTGGGGATGTAACAGTGGAAAAAGTAGTCAAAAAATTCTGCCCTCCTGAAGCTTTTATTCTGAGGAGAAGATAGAAAATGAACAAGTTTTAAAAAATGAAAATAGAGCATGTACCATGGTGACACTATGTTAAAAAATAAAAACAAGGAATGGAGAATTTGAAATATATTGTAGATTAGGAGCTGTGGGGAAGGCCTCACAGAGGAATAAACCTTTTTATTAAGACTTAGAGCAAAGGAAAAGCTAATCACTTGTCAGCCTGGTTTTGTGAAAGAATATTGTGAATACATGTTCTATGTAGTATTGTCTAAGAATGTTAATTATTTTTCAGTAAAAATTCACAAACGTATGTAATTATGTGTAAGGAAGCAAAAGAGGAATGTAAAAGAAATAAGAGGGTTTTTTTCACCTGTGTCTTAGAATATAACTTTTTAATCCCTTTTCGGTATAGATAGACAAAACTGAATCTGTTCTCTAGAAGTCATGTACCTATAGGAGGTATAAGACTGAGAAACCTCCACCTCATCCAAAAGATTCAATCTGTTAGTTTAAACAAAGTAACTCAACCATCATCTAGGGACATAGTAGGGCAACAAATTCCCCAAATAATTACTTTGACTGCAGAACAAGAGATGAGGAGTGATGTGACTTCTCGACTGTACATAGAGGAAAATCAAGCAGAAAAAGCTCATATTTGTGTTTCTGAGCCTTACAACACTAAAATCTGATTGGCCCTCCAGGATTAAACCTGTACTCCGAAAAGTTTAGTATTGAGATACCATGCCCACTTTTGTGGAGTTAACCCTGACAAGGCTAAGTGTGGCTCTTTTACCCAAATCACCTGTCAGGGAAGGAGGAGGGCTTGTACCAGAATCATCATTAACAGAAACAACAGAAATCAAAGCCCAGACTTGTCATATTGAACATAAATAATGCTTAATGATTCTGCAAAACTGCTATAGCATGAGTGAATCTAATGAACCATTGCCTTCAGAAGCCAGGCCAATATTGCCATGGAGCTTGACCAACTAAAGAAAAAAAAAATGGGGATTATGGCAGTCTTTTCTGGAAAAATGCTTTCGTCTGGAAACTGGCAGTTAACAGACCCCTTGCAAAATTTTTTCATGGGTGTCGTACATGGTGGCTACTTACAAAGCTACAGTCCTTTCAGTGGCAGTGGGAGGAACCTCTCACCTCAGCATTGATTATGGCTTCAACGTCATGAGGCCAAGTCAGCATGACTGGCTCCTGCCACACGCCAGGGAGCCCCAGATACTCCTGGACACATCAAGAGAAAGGATAGGGTAACAAATAGAAAACTTGGACTGTATCTCCCTGCTAGTCTGAATAGATGACTGCACAAGCATTGTTTGGGAAATATTGAGATCTGAATGTAAAATTTACATGCCAAATACTGTATAGAAATACTCAAATTACATATGTATTTGTCACTTAATAAATGTCAATTGAGTCTGAGATATTTTGCAGTTTTGCAGTTTTAGAAATTGCTTTAAAATCATGTCACATTTTTAAGCTTCTTTAAAATTAAACTTTAAATGTTAATTTTACTAAAAACTAAGTGAGAAAAATAACAAAACATTCCAATATTTTATTGAAGTATGATATTAGAAAATTAGCTAAACTACTTTGTTCCATGATAACCTTAGGCCTTAGGCTTTTTTTTTTTTTATGAATTCGTCTGAGTATTTGATATCAATGAGGTAGCCAGTCCTCAAAATGGCCCCCAATAACCCCTGCCTCCTGGAATTCACACCCTGGGGTGGTATCCTGCCACACTGTGCCAGGAGTGTGAACAGTAGTACAGAGCAGAAGTTATAACGTGTCACCTGAATATAACAAAGATTTTGTTTTCCATCATGGCTGCCTGTGCCCTCTGGCTTGCTTTCACGTGCAAGCGCTCTCTCTCTCTCTCTCTCTCTCTCTCTCTCTATCATTCACTCTGGGAGAACTCAGCTTCATGTTGGGAGCAGCCCTATGTTGAAGCCAACGTGGTGAGAAACTGAAGTCTCCAGCCAACAAGCATGTAAGTGGTTTTGGAAGTAGATGCTTTTACCCCCAGGCAAGACTCTGATGATTATACCCCCAGATGACGCTGCAGTTTCAAGCTCATGAGAGTCTGAGCCAAAACTCTCAGAAAAACCACCTGATGTAGGACATAATAAGTGTGTGTTGTTTTGTGCTTCTAAATTTTGGAATGATGTCTTATGTAGCAATAGAGACCTAACACAATCAGTTACTATGAAAATTAACCTCTAATATCAGTGGATTCACATAAAAAAAAAGAGTTTATTCCTCGCTCACACAATCTTCATTGCCGACACATTTCTAGTTGGGCAGCTCCTTAGTAGCTGTTGCCCCAGTGGTGACGCAAGGATTCAGGCTACTCACATCTAGTGATGTCACCATCTTGTGACTTTCAAGTCACCTGAGGAGAACAATGGAAGACTAGTGCAGGACAGCGAATGGAGAAATGAACTTTGGTGGCCAGGCTTGGATATGACATAAATTTCTTCTGCCCACAATCCATAGACCTTAGTAATGGGACCCAAGCTAAATGCGAATAGGAATGGTGAACATGTATCATTATCTCTGTTATCTTTATTACTAACAAATTGTGACAAAATTAGGAGCCAGCAAGATAGCATCTAAGCAATCTGAGAAGATGTCTCCAGCAGAGTTTTGGTAGTTTCTCGGCACCATAGTGCATAGGCTGTATCAGTCATGTCATGAAATCATCTTTTATGAATAAATACAGGGTCCAACAGAAGTAATACCTGCCTGAGTGTGGTTGGCAGGGTGATAATATGGGTGCAATAATTTATAGTTTTAATTTGAACATTTCACCTAAAATGTCATATGGTGTGCTTGAGTATCGTATTGTTATGTTACAGAATTACATGCTTATGACTTTATAATAAAAAGGGGTGTTATTTGTGCTGGATCCAGTATATTCAAGTAAAAAGACTTTTTTATAGGAAGTTGAAGTAAATTAAATATGAACAAAGCAGCAGAAATATTCCATTTTTATATTAAGGTATGACAATCTGGAGGTAACCAGACATGTTTGCCAATGCATAAAAAGTTAAACAAAATCATTTTAAGGCATCGGTGGATACAGCTTAATTACAAAAAGAAATGCAAATACAGAATCTGAAATACAGTCCATGACAAGGAAGTCATTGACATTGTATATGTGATACACTTTATTTTTTTATTATATTTAATTGATTATGCTATTACAGTTGTCCCATTTTCCCCCTTCATTTCCCTCCACCCTGCACACCACCTCCCACCCACATTCCCCCCTTTAGTTCATGCCCATGTGTCATAAATTATTTAGCTTCTACATTTCCCACACTATTCTTTCCCTCCCCATGTCTATTTTCTACCTACCATCTATGCTACTTGTTCTATGTACCTTGTCGCCCTCTCTCCTCTTCCCACTCCCCTATTGCTAACCCTCCATGTGATCTCCATTTCTGTGTTTCTGCTCCTGTTGTAGTGGTTTGCTTAGCTGACTTTTGTTTTAGGTCTGGTTGTTAATACCTGTGAGTTTGCTGTCTTTTTACTGTTCATATTTTTTGTCTTCTTTTTCTTAGATAAGTCCCTTTAACATTTCACATAATAAGGGCTTGGTGATGATGAACTCCTTTAACTTGATCTTATCTGAGAAGCACTTTATCTTCCCTTCCATTCTAAATGACAGCTTTGCTGGATAGAGCCATCTTGGATGGAGGTCTTTGATTTTCATGACTTGGAATACCTCTTTCCAGTCCCTTCTTGCCTCTAAGGTCTCTTTTGAGAAATCTCCTGACAGTCTGATGGGAACTCCTTTGTAGGTGACTGTCCCCTTGTCCCTTGCTGCTTCTAGAATTCTCTCCTTCATTTTAATCTTGGGTAATGTAATTATAATGTGCCTTGGTGTGTTCCTCCTCGGGTCCAACTTTTTTGGGACTCTGTGAGCTTCCCAGACTTCCTTGAAGTCTATTTCCTTTGCCAGATTGGGGAAGTTCTCCTTTATTATTTGTTCAAATAAGTTTTCCACTGGTTGCTCTTCTTCTTCCCCTTCTGGTACTCCTATAATTTGGATGTTGGGATGTTTAAAGATGTCCTGGAGGTTCCTAAGCCTCTCCTCATTTTTTTGAATTCTTGTTTCTTCCTTGTTTTTTGTTCAGTTGTTTCTTTCTTCCTTCTGGTCCACTCCATTGATTTGAGTCCCAGTTTTCCTCCCATCTCTGTTGGTTCCCCATGCATTTTTCTTCATTTCGCTTATTGTAGCTTTCATTTTTTCATCTAATTTGTGAGCAAAATCAACCAATTTTGTGAGCATCCTGATCACCAGGGTTTTGAATTGTGCATCTGATAGGTTGGCAATCTCTTCGTCACTTAGATAAATTGTCTGAGGCTTTGATTTGTTCTCTGGTTTGAGCCATTTTCATTTCTGGGTTTTTTTTTTTGTTGTTGTTGTTGTTTTTCTGGTCTAGCAATGGCTGTTACATAGTGAGGGGTGGAGCCTTAGGTGTTCCCCAGGGCGGGACAGCCCAGTCACTGGGTAGTGACGCTGTATGTGGGGGTGGGGTCTGAGAGGAGACAATAGCGCTTGCTCTGCTCACTCTCGGATTCCAGTCCCCTCTACTGCTTCCTCCTTGCCTGGATTATCTGCGCGTGAATGTGGGACCACCCGGTCAGCCAGCTGCCTTGTGCGGCCTCACTGGGTCTGCACAGTTGCTACCCCGTGCCCAGGGTCTGCTAGCCGTCGCCTGTGCACCTGGGGTCTGCTAGCCACTCCTGCCTGTGTTCCGGTCAGCACCTCCACTTTTTCCTGCCGCGACTCCGCCCCTCTTACCGGTCTGGATGAATCATTGTTGGACTTCCAAACAGTTAGATTTTATGAGTTCTGGTTGTTTTCTTGTTTCTAAATCTTTGTTGTCCTTAATTTTGTTTGTGAGAGGAGGCACAGTGTGTCTGCCTACGTCTCCATCTTGGCCAGAAGTCCTGATACACTTTAAATTACCATAAAAATACATGGTATAAGGAAATGATGATGTAGTAAAATCTAAGAAAATGCTTGTAGAATTCCAGATATTCACGAGCTTTGGTACTGAGCTTTGCAGTGGTGTTCTGCAGCATAGCTCTGACATACCTTAGTAGCTAAACTTTCCTTTCCCAGAATGAGATCATATGTGGGACACAATGTAAAATTAATAGTAATAATACAAGGATATGTTACAACAGTTTAAATCTTTAGTGTTAGGCAAAAAATTCTTTTTCACTTGTGAATTTCCTAAATCAACTCTTCTATGACCTCATTATTCTTAAAGACATACTTTGGAAAATACATTAGTTGTGATTGTTTTTGACAGAAGGTAACAAAATCCAACCTCATAGTTTTAAATATGTTGATCACATAACAAAATCGGAAAGCAAATGGACCAATAATATTAAGCTGATAGCTGTCTACTTTTCCAGCTTTTGTCTAATGCTGGCTTTCTGAAGGTCACAAAATGGCCCATACAGTTCTGGAAATAGTTACATTCACTGCAGGAAGATGGAGAAGAAAAAAGCTGTGCCTGTCATTTCAAGACTTTTATCAGGAAAGAAATGCTCTTCAGAAGTCTCCCCAACCCGACCTCAGCAGACTCCCATTTACGTCTCATTAGCCTGGACTGAGTCACAGCTATTCAGGACGGAGGCAGCCGGGCAAAGCAAAAGCAGGGGAATTCTGATGGATTTAAACAGTTTATTAAAACCTGGGGCTAGGTTTACGCCACCTCAAAGAAGAGTAAGTGCTTTTAAAGAAAAGGAGAGAAACATACAGGGCAGGCAACGAAGAGAATCCACCAGAGCAGATACTCTGCAACATGTGCAGCTTCACCTCGGTTTGCAGCATCCTGACTCTGAATTACATTTACATGCTGGCAGCTAATATTCTACCATTTTCCTGGAGGTGATGCTAACTTAAAAATTGTGTCCAGCAATGTGTAACGCTTGAAAGCAATTGTTTGTGAGCATATGCCATGATAACACATATTGCTCTATAGGTTTTCAGAAAAAATGAAGAGGTAGAGACCGAGGTGTTTTACAACCAAGTGTATTTTCAGATGGCAGCATGACTGAGATTAGGGACAGGAATTAGGGCCTTTTACTGAGACCAAAAATGCATGTGCTAAAAACTCTGCGTGACATGAAAGGGAGTAATTTCTTTTCTTTGCATTAGTTTTTCTTGCTGTCTGTGAAAGTGGAATAGCTTTCTACTCTTAGAGAGATTATATAGATTACTTGAAAAGAAAAACTGCTCTGTTTCCAAAGTGCTTAGTAAATCGCATGCATTAAATTGCTTTTGGTCTGTTGGGCACATCAGAAAATTTCAAATGGTACTTTTTTAAGGTCCCCTTTTAATTTATCTTTATTTCTTGATCTTTCCACAACTTTCTAACAGTCTTTTATTTTTATCTCCTGCACAAAACATAGAGACTTTATCTCCATAAATTTTCTGAGCTGTGAAGGAACTTTATGAACCTGTTTGTTTAGATGCTGAATCCCAGGAAAGTTCTGTATCTTACAAAAACATGTCAGTTTATAGAGTATGTTAAAATGTTTATTTTCTTATGATTCATTTTTTTTTCAAAATTTATCTGAATTTCTACTTTCTTCCCTGACCACAAAGTAAGATATAGTGTAATAACAGAAGCGCCCAAACCAGTGGTCATGATATGTAGATTTAATAATACTTTTTCATAATGAAAATTGTATTAGCTCTTTAAACTTAGAAATCACTTAAAATCTCTGGACCTCAACTTACTCATTTAGAAAAATAGGAATGATGCTATCTTCCCTACTATGCACACAGAATTGCCATAGTCTAAGATATATCAGTAGATTTCCAAAATTGTATATATTTCCAGCTTATAATATGTAAGGATGCATATTTAATATAATTATAAAATGGTGTATACCTCTAATCTTAATATCTTCCATGTAATAAAAGACTTTGATCTGGGCTGCTAAATATTTATTATAGATTTTCTTTCAATATGGAATAAAATATAATTTGGTTTGGGTTTTTGATTGTATTTTATGCACATGATTGATCTATAATCACAGTAAACTATTTGGAATTATATATTTATTAAAAACTAGGAAACTATAGAGAATTTAATTCCATAACCAAAAATAAGAGAACATTACCTGATTTACTTCATTCTCATGCAGGTTTCATATCTGCTTTAGCAACATCTGCCAGGAGACCCATCTTCGCTGCCCAGTTCAATAGGGTAGACCGGCACAACCACAGAAGAGAGCATGGGATAGAGGGAATACCCCCCCCACCCCGAATCCTTATTCTGAGATACTACAGAGTATCTATGAATAATAAAGCAGGTATTCGGGAGAGATGACTAGAGAAAATATTTTCTTTTTGCACTATGCTTTTTGGAGTATTAAGTCTCTAAAAATTTAATTTTTCCTCACAGACTATTGGTCCTATCCACATGGTGAGCTAGAGACTACAGAAAAACCCAGAGGGTATTTAGTGAACACTCTGACTACTGCCGTACGTAACAAATACCCATTTACTCCTCTCCTGCTACATGTGAGAAGCTCTCACTATCTCCCCAAAGAAGATATTCCAAAGCAAGACCCAGCCACCACACCTAGCTCAAAGCTTAAGGTCTTTGTGTAGTGCATTGTTTTTCTCCATTAGGTTTAGGTATTGTTCTTCTGGGTAGAGAGTACCAAGAATTAAACAAGACAAAATATCCCCACAAAAATACGCAAACTCTCACATACACAAACACAGTACGCAATGGTGGAAACAAGACAGGATAACTAAATAAGTACAACACTCTTAAGTAGAAAGGGGGATGATGAGAGAGATGTTAGTTGCTGATCTGTAAAAATATTGAGTACTGACTAGGCACTGTGGAGATCCCCTCCTCTGGAGTGGTAAAAATTTGAATTAACCCTGAATTTACTCTCTGGGATGAACCTCTGTGGCTGTTGCTCTTCCTGGCCCCTATCTCCACATGCTAGAGTCTCCACATTTTAGTATGCTCCTGGATCACATAGGAGTTCTCAGCTCTGAACTGGGTCATGGGAGGTTAGGGATAGTCACTGTCTGCTTTGACCTGCTACTCGGTTTCTTTGCAAAACAAATTGCTCAGAAGCTCAGTAGACCTCCATTTCACCTGATGTTAGACAAGTCCAATTGCCTGTGACCAACCATATCCAAAGTCCTTTCTTAGAAGTTCTCAAATCTTTACTTCATTGTTACTTCAAATCTAACTCTCTCACTTACCAAAGCTATAGTGAAGCTCCCAGGTTTAGATAGAAAGGCTTATCCATAATCTTGTTTTACCCTGAAGTACTTTCAGTTGAGAGTTTGTGCTGATTTTATTAATTATGTGCCACAGCATTAAAACTGACCTGTTAACTTGAGATATTTTAAAGCATAAAGACAATGTGAGGGCTTTGTGCATTGAAGCCTTTTAAAATCTATCCCCTTGTCAACCTTGATCCCAAATTTCTGATCTTTCTATTTCCTTTTATGTAAGCTTATTGACTAATTATTTCATATAATACCTTGAAAGACATCATCAGTAACAACTTTTATATGCTACTAAGATTCTGTTCCTAGCCTCTTCCCTCCAAAATGAACATTCCGCCTTCAAAATAATTCCAGGCAACGCTTGGAGCAAACATCTGCTATTGGATCGCATAGCTGACCAATGTCTCAGGATACAAAAGCAATTTATTTGCAGCCATGGCCCACCTGCTCAGGAAGCACCATGTTGTTCAGGAATTCTGTCAGGTTGTTATTTTATTTCCATAACTGGCTCCGATACCAGTTATACAATTAGGTCCGAATCTCAGTAGCACATCACACTGGGAATTTGTTTCACCTGATGTTACATGTTCAACACATCCCAGTGAGGGATGCTATTCCACATAATCCTCAGAGATCCAGTCCAATGACGGTGCCATCATCATGTGACACCAGGTGGCATCTGGCTTAAATGCTCATGGCGTATTGCCCAGAACTGTTGACATGTCCCCAGCGGTTGGGGTGGTGGGCTGGGATGGGAGTAAAAGACAGAAAACTGTACAACAATTAAAAAGAAAAGAAGAAAAGAAAAAGAAAAAAAGAAAGGGACACTCATAGGATAAATATTTTGTGAGCATTTTTGTCTTGGCCATACTCATCAAAATCACAGTTTGTATGAGGCTCTGCAAATACATAGGAATAAAATTCTGTATAAACTCCAAGAATTTTAAAAGAATTTATTTTCAGGTGTTTAGGATACAGTCTCAGATAACAGAACATTAGGAGTAAGTGAATAAACAATCTTAATTAGAGTAGGTCCCACTAAAACCTCTACCTTCAATTAATTTAAAATCAGGAAAGGACAGTGAAATTTCTGAATGATCAAAGAGTAACAATGTACAAAACTGATTCAAATGAAGTCTAACTTTTTAAAGAATTCTGATTTATATCTAGACATATTTGGGTCTGTCATATGTGCTATATAAAAGTAGTGCAGTAAGACTTCTTTGAATTTAATGTGGTTTTAGAAAAGAGAAATTAATACAATGATCATTACTGTACTACTTTCATTCCTTGTGTATCTAATGATACATATTTGTAAATTAAATGAAAGTCCCAAGTTTTTTCATAATAATAACTAAAATCAAGTACATTTATATGTATCAAGGACATTTTTATTTTTTTACTGATAGTTGTTATTGCTATAAATATAAAAAATTTTAATTCATGTTGGACTTAAATGTGTAAAAAGTACATGCAGGATTTTACTTTGAATGAAGATTCTTCCCTCTAATGAATATTTTGATTAAGGTAATAAACGTTTAAAAGTGGAGATCATTATGGTAATGTAAATGGGGTATAAAGAGCACCTGATGCCACCTGAGACATGAAACATTTAATTTAGAAATGAGTCTCCTTCTACATTTAGTTTCCTTTTTTCATTGTCTTATTTCACTGAAATTAAGACTTTGGTGAAAACAGGATAATTGTTTCCTAAAAATTCATAAGCTTCTGTTTTACATTCCCTCCTGAAGGGCTCAATCCATGGTTTATAAGATTATAATTATTTCCCACCACTGACTGTAATTTCATAAACAAAAATTGACTCAGGTAATTAATCAGTAGGCATTGTGTAAATATAACATCATAATTTCCTGTCTATGTGTAGTATGTAACCAAGCTAGACAACTAGGAAATATTGTGTAAAAATTTGATCATTGCTGTTTGTGTTGATTCTCCTGTTATTTTTTGTATGGTTCAGTTTCCTTTTCTAGTAGAAAAACTATTTTTCTAATATTGCAGTTCATTTCAGTTTGTATTAAAGGCCCACTTGACTACCCAATGATAACCATGGGTGGCACTTATTCCCCAAGGAAAAATGTGCACAGAATTCAGGCGTGAGATTTCAGTTTGCTGCTAGGTCTCTGGTTAATAAGGTTTAAAAAGATAAAGAAATTTTCTTGACTCCAATTTATTGTACTTGTTGGAATAGATGAAGCTTCTTCCTCCAGGTCTAGTCATTGTCTAGATTCCCTATCTGTCACTTAGATACTGTCCTTAGATTAGAGACATACTGCTCATGCAGAACTTCCAGAATTGCCTAAGCTTTCAAAATATGACTGATTCTTATGTTCTTCCTATAATGCCCCATCCCTTAGGCCCTTCCCCCCACTCCCTTTTCCAAGACTTGCAACTACTTTGACCACTTAGATTGTGTCCCCAGGTGCATCCTATTTCTGTGCTGTTAATTTAGCATTGATTTCCCAATTCTATAAATTCACTTCACTTCTATAGCAGGTGCTGTTCCAAATGACACAAGAAAGTACATTCATATAACTTTCTTATTTCAAAAAAGTAGAACCAGGGTATCGATTTAAAGAGATTTCTGGGAATCTTTTAAACCCTGGTACTTTAATTCTACCAGAGTAAATGTTTAAATAATGTCATTTGATTTTAGTGTGTACATTTAATTTGAGTTCCAGGAACTTGTGTAAAATAATGAGACTCTGATATATTTCCGTTATGTGATGGAAAACACATATTGAAAAATTTCTGCAAAGCAGAAGCTGACAGTTACATCTTTTACTAAAGTTTAAAAATGGTAAAATTAAAGTCTAAATTTCAGGGTTCATGTTCTGGATTTTCCTAAACTGTATCTGCTCCTTAGGAAAGTCAACTAATGGGTTTGTTCTCAATTTCTTCACCTATAAATTGATGTATGGGGCCAAATAATATTTAAAGATATTTGCTACAATCACTAACCAGGATTCTAGATTAGTCAATATTTAAATGATGTTTGCTTTACTCTGTAAAGTGAAGTAAATTAATTCTCAACATCATCTAGAATTTTTAGCATTTTAAATTCAGGGTGATTTTTTCATGATTATATCCAGGTTAATAGCTGAAAAGGTTTTCTACAAGATTAAATATCAACAGACAAATTTTGTTATTTGATTTGTTCCCATGTCATGGGTTTTACTATAAACCAATTGTCCTTTTCTGCCTTGTTGATTTGTTGCTGATGTGGCAGGTTTGGTAAGATTGGTATAGGTATACCTGCAAATTCTACTCACGCGTTTGGATGTGTATGTATTTTTTATATAATAATTCTGTGGTTATGGATGTTTTTCAAAGACATATGAACTCTGTATATAATGAGGGTTTTAAAAACCCTAATATTTTATCTGATATCCAATTGATTAAAAGTCAGGCTTTGAAATCAGATGGCCCTGGGACCCAACCAGGGCCCCAGCTTTTTGCAGCTTTGTAATTTGGTGACATTAATACTTAGCTCATAGGTTTGTTGTAAAGATGAAATGTGATCGTGTACTTGAAGCATTGAGCACAGCGCTTGGCACACAGGTTAATTTAGTTATGATTCACTGTGTCATTAAGATTCTTTTATTTTAAAGACATCATGTAATTTTGTAATATCATTGCAACATTCAATAAATTTTGTGTTATTTTGAGGTTTGCAAGGCTGGCTTGTTATCATAATGTGAAGGTCCCATGAATTTAAAGCCTCAAAATAAATTAGAACAGTAAGTTTCACAATGATTGTTGAAGCAATATTTAGACTTCTCTGTATCTTTACATTTATACCGTGACACTGCTGTTCATCTTACTCAGTATTAACACATCATGTCATTTGGAATTAAAGAGAAGGATGTCACTTTAACGTGTAAATGCTCTTGGGAAAAGGTGACATGCTGTGCTATTTATGCATTCTTTGTGAGAGAAAGTTTTTATTTTTACCAATAATTTCAGGTCCTTTTGAAAAGAGAAAAGTGAATGTTTCATCAAGAATGTAGAAAGCAGAACCATTTACCCTGCAATTTCTATTTGTTGTCTTACTTTGATTTGGCAAAGGCTTATTAAAGAAGTTGAGAAAGTCCTCCAGATAAATGCTTTGTGGTAAATTACTTAAATGTGCCTTATTTATGATATGACGATGCTTTTAGTCACCATAGATTGTTAAAATCAAATTATCAATATAATTACTTTTTGAGATATGAAAATATCAAACCTTTTATATGTTTCTACAGTTTAGTAATTGTTTCCTTAATAGCTTTTAAATAAGAATTAAAAAATACATATATTAAGTAGGTAGGTGTTTTTGTGAAAATCAGTGACTGTTAAAATTATTATTTGCAAATGTTTATAAAAACACAAAAAGTAAAAAAGCATTAGAAGACTGCTTATTAGTTTATAAATTCTCCTTTAAATTGGGGGAGATTGAAATATGAAATAGAAATAAATATTATGGAATTTATTACCATTTTTACAGATCTGACAAAATAGCATCTACCCATATATATACTACAATCCATCCACAAATATGCCCCACCAAAGAGCAAGGAGAGGTTAATAGCAGCCTAATCTCTTAAAGGATTATTTGTCCCATTGATCCTGGAAAATGTATATGTCATTCTTTTCCAAAATGCATTTGCATCACTTGACCTCCCTTTATCCTTCTAGCGTATTTTCTGTAATGCAGGCTCTGTAGAAGCTGCCCTCAGTTTCGTCTGGAAAACTGAAATGGAGATGTAGGGATAGTATCAAAGACTCAGAATTCAGGACAGTCGCCCCCCACCCCGAAGTACACTATCATCAGCAAATGAAAACTAAATACATTTGTCACAGAATCAGTGGAAATAGATCACGGTCTTTCAGATGCAGTGGTTTGATTCTTTACCACTGCATGTGGTCTTGTGTCAAAATCACCTGAATAAGTTTCCCTGGTCAGGTTTGCTTAACTTAGAATTGTATATTTTGACCCATGTTAATGTATAGATTTTTACCTTGGTTTTATTAAGGAGAAGGAGGAAAGACAAAAGGACAAGAAATGGATTAGATTTGTGAGGTTTGAAAATAGTCTAATCTACAGAAAGTTAGGAAAGCTAGGATCGATATAAGTATACTCGCTAAAAACATTGTATTTTTAAAATATATGCTTAAATAATTGTCCATAAATACTGCAAATGTGTTAGATGAGTAATATCCATGTACTTATCATATAAACCCATATCATTTACTTAACTGCTTAAAACATTTTTTAATCAAGGTATTAGTTGAAAAACTGATAGATAGGTAATTTTATTTTATAGATTTTCTTACAATTTATATTAATATGATTTTCACATTGAAAAAAATGGGTCTGTGAAGTAAGGGAGAAGAGATAGTAAAGGTAGCTGATGACAGAATTATCTTTTTACAAAGCTAGTACTTGGAACTCAGCACTGAGGAAGGAATTTGTCTACTGTACCTGACACAGAAAACTATTCCAGGTGTTGAAGACAAAGAGGACATAGCACCACGGGAAGTGGGAAGGGAGGGAGGAAATGGGGGAGAGAGACACAGAGAAAGTTGGGGAGTTTGGGGGAGGGAGAGAGATTGAGTCCTTGATTAAGGTGAAACGACAGTTAAAATTCCAAAAATCAAGTTATAAAAGTTTTATTTCTGATTTCAGAGGAGAAAGGAAATAATGTCAACTATAACCTAAATGCCTATAATGATCAGAAATGAAGAATAAATCAAGTAAATTAATCAGTTCACATTATTATATGTTGTAGTATATGCATGTTAGCACACCCCAGTACCTTTAAGCTTTAGTAATATGGAAAATAGTATCTTAAAAATTACATGGAATTATTTTTTGAGATTAAACAGGAAGATGTATTGAAACCAGAACTTTGTTGTTAAAATTCACCTCATAATGTAAAACTACTCTAGCTATCTTATCTCCTACTACAAAATGGGTTAAATTAAATAACTTTATAAAGAAGCATGGGGAACCATCCTGGGACCATGAAAATAAAATATAATATATGTATGTGTCTATGTATCTATATACAAAAAGTTATTACATTTTGCTTGCCTTGTTTTTTGCTTGTGACTTGAAATTTAGATTACAAAATTGGTAAAATAAAATTAAATCAGTAAGGGTTTGGGGTGTTGTTAAATCATACTCTACATGTTCCTGTATTCCCCAAATGCTACGAGTTTCATCTTGAATAATTTTTTATGGTTTGAGTATATCAATGACTGATGAATTGAGCCATTATTTATGATACATTCCGATCTGAAATGTCACTAAGAATAACTGTAATGTAATGAAAAGTGTTCTGGAATTCCTAATTAAAGATGTTGACTACTTAATGTAATCAAAATAATTAACTTATTTATGCAATTATTTTCTACTTTTGATGATATTATAGTTGGTAATTATCTTTAATATATCACAAAATGACTATTTAAATCTCCTAATTAGAAAAATTATATCAGCATATAAAGATATATCTATTATTATACACATATATACATGCAAGTATACATGGATAAATACTATAAATGTTAATGAAATTATGATTATCCTAGAAATTTAGATGAGTGACATTCATTGAGTTATGTAGCTCACATATATAACTCAAATATCACTTTTCTAAAAATGTTTCTCCACAACTGTAAAGGACACATGAACAAAACCAAGGTGGGGGGGTGGAAGCAAGGGAGGGAGGTGGGTCTTGCTGGGGTGGGGAGGAGCGGTGGCGGGTAAATGCAGACAACTGTAATTGAACAACAATAAAATAATTAAAATAAAATAAAAATGTTTCTCCAACTGAACTGAATGTGTTATTAATGTCTGGCAGAATTTTATAACATTCCAGGCCTGTGCTTCCTTCCCCATCAGGATCACACTGTACTCCTTATCGCTACCACTGACACGCAGGCTCAGCGATGGGGCAGCCCCATGCCTTTGGTAGGTGGTTTAAGGAGAACGCACAAGACGTGGGGCTTCCATTGCACGTCTAAAAATGTGATTTCTCTATGAAGTTGCATTACCAGCTGGGCACATCGTGGCTGAAGTAGGCCCTCACGTCTATCTACATTACACCTACAAAGAAGTCCTTGAGTCAATAGTAGTTAAACACAAATGAGTTTAAATCTGAGTGTGGAGTTGAGCGGAGTGTGAAAGATTGTCCCTGTCAACATCTTAAGTTTATAAATGAGGAAACTGAGACTCAGAGTGGGTTTGTGAGCGTGGGCCGGTGCTACAACAGGGGCCGGACCAGGAGTGAGGAGATCCGCTTTGTTGTCTTTGTTCTGCAGTTGTGTATAGATTTTAGAAAACGTTCTTAATTATTCTGAAAATTATTCTGGAATTCGGCTTTCCCATCTGCAACATGTGAGTGGAGAAAATGATAATGACAAAGATGAAATATTGAAATTTGGAACAATATGGGTGGATCTTGAGGTTGTTATGCTAAATGGTATTTTACTTATTAGTCAGACAGAAAAGGATAAAAACCATATGATTTCACTCACTATAACCTTATATTTGAATCTATAACCTTAATTTCTGTAGTCTTCATTTTAGTTTTTCACTCTTGGCACTTTAAACATAGGATTTCATAGTATTATTATATTATACCTCAATTATTAATATATTACCTGTAATGAGATATGTAAACTAGCAAATTTCCTTAGATTATCTTATATCTTTTATCATTTTGTGATTGAAATATAATAGCACTCTGAAAATGTTTTAATTATAGGATGCTGATGTTTGTCCAGAGAGTTCTGGTTTAACTTACTGTCTGACATAATTAGGCATTCCATTTTACTTCCAAAAGTAAGCTCAATTTGATCAAAAAGTGATATGGTTTCCTTAGTTACCCATCACTAATCGAGTCTCTCAAGTAAAGTATGATGATAACATTACCCATCTCTCTTCAAACTGAACATATTTGTGCTAGAGTTAAATTACTTGAACTTTCTATTTTATTTATTAAATAAATTAAATATATGTACTCTTGAAAGACTAAATGATAGATGCAAGAAGTCTAGGATTTTCTAAATGTAGAGACATCTTTTTTGTGGGCAAGAAATTCTATTTTTTCCCCAAGCATAATTCAATAACATTGAGGACAATTTGCCTTCCTGTTTCAAGAAACACCTAACGAAACACAAATCAAAAACAACACAGTTCCTCAATGCCAATGAGGTACTTGTAGTCACACACACACACACACACACACACACACACACACAAAGGGTTATTGGTAACAAGATCTTTCTGAAATGACAGAGCCAAACTCATAGTAAGAGTTAAGTTGTACCAATAGTTTAGTACATTGAATTTCACTGTTTTCCTCTGTAATTTCGGATCTCCTTTCTGTGTCATCATATCCCCCAGTCTTCACTATTTTCTCTTCCCAATTATCTGTTATTCTGTTTGCCTTTTAAATGTTCATTATAACAGAGCTCTATATGCAAGCCCATCTTTAGAAATATTCTTTATAAATGTAATAAATATTTACTTTTTTATTTGTTCCTTCATTAGAAGAGATTAACATTTGATTATTTACTGGATTCTTGGATTAGATAATTCCTCTTGTTCCAATATTTTCTAAAATTGCATCAATTATTGTAAAGGTTCCTGATTAATCTCTACCTCTACTCAACATCTCCTTTATACACCTTTATATATCACAGTGAAATTTAGATTGGCTCCCTGCTCAAAACTCTTTGGTGGTTCTCTATTGCCCATGAGGTACCTAGTTGACTGCCTTGGGTGTCTGCTGGTATCATTCATCAACTAAGAAATAAAAGAGCAACTAATAAATAATTTTCTGTAGAGTAGTTGAGAGAGGAAAAAAAAAGAACATGGTCATAGTTAAGATGCTGTTAAAAATTCCAGATAGGATTCACCAGCACTTTCAGTTCTAGAATAGAATTTGTAAGGCATCATAAATGAGTTATAATAGAGAGAAAATAGGGACCATCAGCAAATAGTAGGTAATTAAAGCTGTGAGATCGATTGCCTTATAGTTCTATCACATTCGATCATAATGTGAATTACTCTGTCTCACCATGAAAATATCAGCTCTTTGAAAAAAAGATTTTTCCAAGAACCTAGTATAGACTGAAGAACATGTCATTCATAATTATTATTTTTGCTGCAATGTGTTACATGAATTATTTTATGTGTAATATAACTAGTGATTTTCTTTTAGAAAAACATCTAATGATGTAGCTACCAAATATCCTACTCCATTATTTTAAAATAGAAACTAGAAATAACTAAAGTGTGAGCTTTGGGAGACTAAAGAACTATCTGTAAAAATAAATTATGGTTGCACCAAAGTTTTCATCGCAACTTGATATTTGGCTTGAGGATTATTCCCTCAGCCTCTCACGTGTGAAATTGAACTTCTTATTCTGGTTTGTGTAAGTAAGCCTGGAGCTCACACCTGAGCACCAGCCTGTTTGACTGCGGCAGGGGGGCTGTGATCCTTCCAGTCTTTCTCTATATCTACATGTTATTTATTTGCCATATGTTTAATTATCCATGGAGGTAAGTGACAATTTCTTTCTGTTATGGCTCTGAAGTTCCTAGTAGGTCTAAAATCATATGCATAATTATATTTTGCCCATTCTCTTCAAGTTGAACATTATAAATAAGAAGGCTATTTTTTAATACTGTAGAGAATATAAATGCACACACACAAAAAAGGAAAATTTGATCACCAGAGGCTTTGACCCAGTTAAAGCCTTTAATTTTCAAATCTTAAGCTCATAGAATATGAGATAAAATAACTAGTAAGAAACATGTAGTTCAAGCACAAATCGGATGTCTGAATTCCTCTGTAGCATTATAGTAAACAGTTACAGGTTTTTGTACTTTGTTGTCCCCAGGAGTCATTTGGGGGTAGGAAAATGTTATTGTCCTAGATCATACTTCAGCCACGGCGACTCCCTATTTTCTACAAATTGACCTTCCATGTGAGTTTTCACTTAAATAAATGTTTCTGAATTTAAGGTTATCGGAGAAATAGCTGAATAGTGACGGTCATGTGAAAAACCCCATTTTCCATGGACAGGTAACAGGTTTAGGGCTTTCTTCCTTACAACGAGGTGGAATCTTTCTCTCCTGGCTCCTTCCCACTGAGCTTACTTCTATTCCAGGGGCCCTACGGAACAACAGGCTGACTCTCTCCTCCCCATGGCGGGTTTGTTATTGTTGTTACTGTGTCAGCATTGGAAGAGTTGTTGCTATGTTCCCCCACAGAATCAGCTTCCGGCTTATTTTCCCCAGGCTCCTCCTTTTTCCTTTCAGCTAGCACGCACTTGTCTTGTGTGGGAGTTATGGGAAGGGGGTGGATTTTATTTGGTGTATCTGCAATCTAGTTTCCCTGTGACTCTATTTCACAGTTTTTTATGCTTAAATTTTTCCCCAGTACATTATCTACACACAATCAGCTGACATTTTGCATATGTGTACACTCATGATACCACCACCCAAACCAAGCTATAGAGTGATTCTATCATTTGAGGTGTTTCTTTGTGACTTTCCAGTCAAGATACATCTCCTTCCCTATGGGTAACCATTATTACGACTTCCATTACCTGTGCTGACACTTCATAGCAATGACATTACATAGTTTGTCCTCATTTGTGCCTGGGACCTTTAGTGGAATGTAACACATGTATTTTTTAAGTTTGCTCAAGATTATAAAAGTATGGTGCTTATGGCTGAGTGAAAAGAGCAAGGTGAGTTCCGAAACATGCACAACAGTGGGTTAGCACATCCGCTGCTGTGGGCGGGAGTCATCACACAAATTTTGCGGTCACGTAACATGAATATGTGAAACTGTGATTGTGAGGCTCAGTGGTATAAGGTAATAGGAAACAATAGGATCCAAACTAGAGTGGGGCTTGCCTCTAACCCCAGAAGATATTCAAAGGCAAGTCAAAAGGTAAAGAAAAAGAAAAAAAAATGTAAATTGTAATGTGCTTCCCAACCCAAACAAAATCTATCTCCTCCCATTAGACAAAGACTTTGCCTAGCTCTCTCTGTTCCAGGGAATCTAGGTCTCTTCTAATTTTTAGTAGCCATACCATACTTTCCCTACTGTTAAAACTGACAGTCTAGTCCTGGGTAGTGTGGCTCAGTGGGTTGAGTGCCTGCCTGCAATGCAAGGGGTTGCTGGTTCGATTCTTAGTCAGGGCACATGCCTAGATTTGGGCTAGGTCCCCAGGAGGGGATGTTTGAGAGGCAACCACACATTGATATTTGCCTCCCTCCCTTCTCCTCTCTCTAAAAATAAATAAAATCTTAAAAACATAAAAAGAGAAGAAACTGACAGTCTAAAAAGGGGTCAGTCACTAGATAGTATGTAATTACCATACTAAATCACCCAGTCCCTTAACTGAGTTTATCCAGTATTTTACAAACATTTCTATGTTTTAGGATTAAGTGACCTCTTCCTTTCACTGCCTATTACTTTGTTTTAAATCACAGAATTCTCATTAAACATCACTTTGTTTTCCATCTGATGGATTCAGCACTGTTAGGTATAATAGATATGCAAATAACAGAAAGGATGGTATTGCATATCTTGCTTCCCTCCCTTACCTTCCCTCCCTTACCTTCCCCACCAATCTTTGTTAAAAGCACAACCTGAGCCACTATCCTCAAGAGGCACTGTTTCTCAGTAATTCTCCCTTCATATTGCATAAAAGCCCTCAGCAATGAATGTTGCATTGCCAGGGATTTTCCACTATCCCTACTTATTGTAGTCTTCTTCGGGCCTGAAATCACTTGTTTCTTTCCTGAGAGATTCTAGTTTATGATTTACTGACAATGCCTTTGATAACATGTCTGCCAGATTTTCTGGTAATTTTAATATCTGCAAGGATGGTCTTTTTGAATTCCTTTAATGCCCTGGTTTCCAAGTTCCTTGACCTTTGCACTCCATGTGGCTAAGACCTCCAGTCTCCCTCAGCCACTCACTGTTATGACCATACTCTTAGACTAGATCTTGACATTATCTGTCACTGCAAACCATGTGCAACCCCACCCTCAAGCATCCTACTCCTACTTTCCAGGTCACTTCCTGTAGTCCACTGATTCTGATAATACTTGGGCCACAGCAAAACCTAGAATTCATGAATCCTAACACTTTTTTATAACCCTTTCCCTAATGACATCCCCACCCCCACATTTCCCTGTTCAAATTCTTTCTGCCATCTCCATCATTATGTATTTTTGTTCCATATACCCTCAACCACTATATTCTTCCCTCAGTTAATATTTTACCTTGACAGAACCCCAACACTGGTTAAATCCAACTTTTGCTTACTCCATACTTCTGTCAGTGCAGCTAAAAGTGGCAAGAGGAAACCTCACAACCGGGTTGACAAGTCTCATTTTAAATTCATGATCACTTACCTTAAATGGAACATAAGTGTTGCCTGGCATTAGGCAATCACCTTTTTTTTTTCTTTACCACTACTTTATATTCTTTTTTCTCTCCTCACTCTGCTATACTTTCCCTATACTTACTGTCAGGTCATAGACCTGCTCCTTCTTTCACTGAGTTAGTTAGGGGGATAAGTAAAGAATTTCTGCATGCTCTCACATCCCCCCACCTCCCTACCCCTGTACTCTGTCTTCTCTGTGCTTCCTGCATACCCTGCACCTGTATATTCTCTGCTCCTGAGGCCAAACCCTTTGCTTTAATCTCCTAAGGACATTGTATCTGCAACTCTATCCTCTCACCTTATTGCAAATATTTCCCTCACCTATTGAAGGACATCTTGCTTATTTCCATGTTTTGGTAATGATGAAAACAGCTGGTATAAATATTCATGTGTAGGTTTTTGTGTGGGTGTAAATTTTAATCCCTTTGGTAAATACCAAAGAGCACAAATGTGGGATCACAAGGTAAAACCAACTGTCTTTCAAAGAAAGAGAAACTGCCAATTCTCTTTCAAAGTGGCTGCACCATTTTGCATTGCCACCAGCAATGGATGAGAGCTGCTGTTGTTCCACATTCTCTTCGGCATTTGGTGGTGTCAGTGCATTGGATTTTGGCCATTCTAATAATAGGCGAATAATTGTATCTCATGGTTGTTTTAATTTGCAGTTCCTCAATGATATATGATGTTAAGCATATATGTATATACACATACACACACTCCTTAGTACTCAATACACTCTTTTCTAACTTTTTTTCTCCATTGTACTTATGACTGTCAAATATACAATATGTCAGGCATACTGATCATTTTACTAGTCAGGTCCTTTAGATACTCAGTTCAAGGAGTTGTGGGTTTGGCTGAGTTATTTTTTAAGCTATATCTTTAGCACTTAGAAAATCAATGTTTAGGCCCACCGGCAATACAGGAGGAAGCCCTGCTTCCCACAGCTCCTCAATAAGCATTTGATCAAGATGGGATCTTTAACAACACAGACTTTTAAAAAGTACCAATGTGTTTAAGTTTACATTTCCCTTAATATGGAAATGTAAACTTTGACAAGTATAATTTTATGTTAGGAGTCAATGATATTTTAAGTGAATTGTCAAGTATTCATATTCTCTAAAAATATTATGTTATTGATCTCTTTTTACTGATTTATATTGACTTTTATATTAAAACTAGGTCTTCTTCATATGCTACGAATTAAAAATATTTTATCTATTTGTCATTTGAATTATGTTAATGCATGGAATTTTATCTTTTTAGTTGAATTGATCAGTATATTTATTAGTTTTAGGAATCTAAAAACTCTTCCAAGTTTTCTTCTTATATTTTATGGTATATTTTTTAACAATTAAAAATCTGTTCCATCCTTATTTATTTTTATATAATGTTGGGATCCAAATTTATTTTTATTTTAGATTCCTACACAACTAGGATACTAGCATTTATTCATTTTTTTCTCTACTTATTGGAAATATGACCTTTACCATCATCTCTATGTATACTGGTTAATTTCCAAATTGTAATTTCATTCATGAATCAATGACACATTGTTTTAATTAATAAAGCCTTAAAATATCTTTTAATATCCTGGACAGCAAATACTCACTCATCATTCATGCCCAAAATTGTCAGAGGTATTTTAGCTAGTACATATTTTGGAATGAGTTTAAGATTAATTGTCATATTTTAACAAACTAAAGGTACAAAGACTTAATGTTATCTAAGTTAAAATAGTAGGTGAAGAATTATTTTATATCCAATATTCTAAATAGAGCCTCCAAAAAATAAAAATATAGAAAGTACTTACTCTGAGTCAATTGATGTGTTTTCTAATACAGATTGAACATTTCCATGCTATGTAATTTTGAGTAAGTCCTTAACCTCTTTGAGCTTCTTTTATCACCTGTGAAATGAGGGTAAAGTTTTAATAATCTCATAACACTGGCTGTTAGGAATAAATTAGATAATAAATCTCAGTAACTTGGCATATGGTACATAGTAAGCATCAGCTACCATTATTAGTAATACTTTGTGCTTCCATTTTCAAAGATAAGAAACGTGAATAAGGACATAATAGAAATATACTGTAAGCTATCTATTTTTGCTGTTCACATAAATCAAGATAATATTATACAGTCGACCTTCATTATTTGTGGATTCCATAGTTACAAGTTCATCTACTCACCAAAATGTATTTATAACCCCAGAATCAATACTCAGCATGATTTTGCCTCATGTATGATACAAATATGTCTGTGTATATGTGCTGTGGAAAATATGAATCACCCTCCTTCCTGGGGTGCAAAAAGGTGCTGTTTTACCTTTAGCTCTCATATTGTGAGCAAATGTCTTTTCTGTGCCATATTTAATGCCACTTTTGTGCATTGTTGTGCTTTTGCCTGGAGATTTTGTAGCTTTTGGTGGCCCTCAAGCATAGAACTAAAGTGCCCCCTCATCTTCCTAAGCACAGAAGACTGAGTGCCTTATGGAGAAAATACCAGTGTCAGATAAAATTCCTTCAGTTTGGTGTTTGCTGTTGGCTGTTGAATGTTACTGAAGGAATATATACATCCAGAAAAAGAAAGAGGAAATTCAGTGATCTGTAGAGTCTTTCCCAGAAAGTACTAAATTAATATCTGTGGTACAAGAGGAAACTATGGAAAAGGTGAAAAAGTGGTTAAATTTGTAGACTGATGAGACAACTGGTAAAAAAAAAAGTATAATGTTGTCAAACTGAAAATGTCAACAGTCAAGTGTCAGGATCAAGAAAATGGAAAATTCTTCTCAGCAAGCATTTTATTATAAATGGCACATATGATTATTTGTAAGAAATACATATTAAATATATGGGGTAGGGTAAAGAAGTTTTAGAGTTGTTCATATGGAGAAGACATGCAGGTTATGATTACTGCAATAGATTTATTAACTCTGTGTTTCACATACTCACAACTGTGAACCTACTTTTGGCCACCTCTGTAGTATGTGAGGTATCTTTAAACAGAAACACATATTGACCAGTAATGGAAATATTGCAACCACAGAGGTTCACAGTAACCTAACCTTGTATTTGCCCTAGAGGCAATGGTTCAGTGCCCACTAATTCAGTGTTCGCAGTAACTTTATACATAAGTAATAAGAATCATATGTACTTAAAATTTATAAACAATGCTCAGCAAGTGTTTAGGCCACTCAGAAGATTCCTTACTTTGTATGACCTGTAATAACTCCTGAGAGAAGACAACGTAAGAGTTGGAAGCACTCCATCTCACCATTGTATATCATTCTCTAGTGATGCCACACCTCAGCAGAGGCCCTGCCCACTTCAGAATAAACAACAACCAGAAAATCCATTCATCCATTCCGTCTAAATACATCCCGACACTCTTCTGTAAATTAAGCACTGTGTTGGGTACTTTGGATACAAATATCAATTTGATGTGGTTTTTGATATTAATAACCAGAAAAAATGTTACTATAGTTGATGGCAGGGAATTTCAGTGTAACCTATCTATTTTTAATAACAGGAAAAAATCATTAACATTAGAGGGTGTCACAGGGAGCCACATTAACTATTGAGTTTCCTAATACTGCATGATTGAGAACATTTTTTATTTTATCATAGAAAGGTTGACTCCTATTAGAGATTAAGTTTTTATCTATCGATGACTCTAAATTTTTAATTTATTGTACTTTAAAAGAATAATGTGTTAGTCTTTTTCCTGATTTTAAAGTGGTACAATGTTGAACATAGAACATTCTTAAACATTGTGAAATATGGAGAGGGAAAAATCACCAATAATGATTCATATATATTAATAACTTAATTATACAAGTAATACCATGCAGTATTTGCCTTCCTCTGTGTCCCTTAGCACAATGTCCTCAATTTCTACCCATGTTGTCACAAATGGAAGTGGATTTCCTTTTCTCTCATGGCTGAACAACATCCCATTGTATGTATGGGTGGATGTATTCATGTACAGTATATCTTCTTTATGCATTCATCCATTGATGGGCACTTAGATTGTCTTCATGTCTTGACTACTGTGAATTATGCTGCAATGAACAAGAGAGTGTATATATCTCATTGAGATCCTCTTTTCACTTCCTTTGGATACATACCAAGAATTGACATTGTTAGATCATATAGTAGTTCTATTTTTAAGTTTTTGAAGAACCTCCATACTGTTTTTCTTTTCTTTTTTACCAGTTTACATTCTAAGCAACAGTGAATGCATCAGGGTCCCCTTTTCTCCATACTCTTGCCAACACTTGTCATCTCTTGTTGATGAGAGATATTCTAACAGGTGTGGGACAATATCTCATTGTGGGTTTGATTTGTATTTCCCTAATGATTAGTGATCTTGGACACCTTTTTATGTGCCTGTTGGATACCTGCCTATCTTTGGAAAAATATCTTTTCAGTTCCTCTGCCCATATTTTTGACAGGTACCTTGAATAATAACCCCTTATCAGGTACATAATTTGCAAACATGTTTTTCTCACTTCATAGGCTGCCTTTATATTCTGTTTATGGTTTCATTTGTGATGCACAAGCCTCTTAGTTTGATGTTGTTTTCTCATTTATTTTTGCTTTTGTTCCCTTCTTTTTGGTGTCAAGTAAAAAAAAAAAAGTCATTGCCAAGACCAGTGTAAAGGAGCTCATCTTTGTTTATTCCTACAACTTTCTTAGTTTCAAGTTTTAAATTTAAGTCACTAGTCAGTTTTTTTCTTTCACTTTTAAGTAGATAGATCACTTTGGCAGCTATGTGAAAGCAGGTTTCAGGACAAAACCTGCTAGAAGGCTGGCTCGCTAACTGGGACAAGAAACAGTATGAGACAATCACCTAATTAAGAAGTGTTGGGGGAGATGGTGAGAGAGAGAGAGAGACACGTGAGAACTACTTTATGTAAACGACAGTCTTGTAGACTAACACACTTTATGAGTGCTTGAGTGCAATTTGTGAAATGCTAAATGATTGATTGTTTAAGTGTATGATTTCTCAGCTCAAACACTCTTTTCTTCTTTAAGTGATCTAACAGTCTATGTTCCCTGAGAAGACAAACTGAAGAAAACACTACTTGTCAGCCACAACGTTGACAGTATAAACAGCGCTCTATTTATTGTGCTACTTCAAGTTCCCCTTGTTTTCAACTCTGTTGCTACCAGTAATTATGTAAGGTAAGCCTGTGGCTGTGGCCCTGACTCACTGTCTGGAAACTTGAAGAAGTGCAAATGACTTTTTGTAAATTGGTTGTTTTGGAGCTGGAAAGTCTGTTTTGAAGTTGAGAAATCTATTTTACAACATGTGGTTTGCAACGTTGTAAACCATATGTTGTAAAATAGAGATGTGTTTATGCCTTTAGACCTTGCTGTTTCTGGGGAAAAAGACCAAGAACAGTACCTATGGCTGTAATAATTTTTGCAAAGTTGCTGCGCAGTGGTATTACTTGGATGCCCTAGAAGAAAAACAATAAGAGAAAAGCTTGTTGAAAAGGTATGGAAAGGAAAGTACTAATCTAAGTAAACTCTTCGACATAATTTTCAGCTAGCTAGAGAAATTAGGCAGAAAAAAACTCTTTCCCTCATTACCGCCTAATCCACTCACATCAGCAAACTGGATCTTTGATAGCTTCTGTGTACTTCTGAACATATTTATTAGGTGGGTCTTAGAACAAAAAATGAAGTAAGGGCACTAGCAATCCATCTTCTTAACTTTTATTGTTGTTCCCAAGCCAGGATATTCTTGACCTCGAATAGTCTGACCTCGAGATACACATCGTTGAAAACAGAGCCATGGCTATAACTCTGCCATTGGGCCACCAATTTAGGAAAAAGTCATCGAGTCGAGTCAGTCAGAAAACATCACCCAAATGAGCAGTATGTAAACCAAAGAAGCCCCAGCCTGTGAACCGGGAACAATTTCCTCGTAAAAATTATTGTCCCCCTTGAGATACTCAAAGCCGGAGCCTCCTGTTCACTGGTTCCTCTTCACTGAAGTAGCAACAACCATAGCTGGAGCTCATTTTAATTGGGTCATTTATGTCTAAGGCGAGCACATTAAAATAATGTTTCTATTTCTAACTAGTTTAAATGATTTATCTTGCCGAATGACTTTAAATTTAGCAACACATGAATTGAAATAAAAGAAAATCTACAGATAAGAGCAAAATTTTATCATGTAATTTATTCAAAATAGTACATTCTAAATCTAAACACATTTGAGTATCTCTGTTCACATTTGCCAGACAAGTAAAATACTTTTAAGATATACATGCTCATTACCATAAAGACATTTTTGTAGGAGAAAATATAAATGGAATAGATAAAACTGGAAAGATAACATTTTTATTCTTCTATAGGCCTCTGTCTGTATAGAAATATTGTCTCATGAAATAAACACCTTTTCTTTCCTAAAAGGCTTGTGGTTCAGTGATTTCTTGGGATGTCCCTGCTTCCTTTCTTTCCCCTTTTATAAAATAATTTTTGCTAAGAGCTAAATACACCTAGTTCCTTATTCTTTACTTAGTAAAGGATACATTATTGAAAAGCATGGGTATGTTTTGTTTTAAAAAAAAATTTATTGAATTTATTGGGGTTATACTGGTTAACAAAATTATACAGGTCCCAGGTGGACAATTCTACAACACATCATCTGTACACTGCGTTCTGTGTTCACCACCCCAGTCAGGCCTCTGTCCAGCGCCATTTTATCCCCCCGAACCCGCTTTCACCTCCCCCCACCCTTCTCTCCTGGCAATCACCACTCGGATTTCCACGTCCATGAGTTCTGGCTCTCTTTTTTCCTTTTCTGCTCAATTCCTTCCCTCACATACTGAGGCCCCACCCCCACCCCCAGCAGCAGTCAGCCTGTTCTCTGTATCTATGAATCTGCCTCTATTTTGCTTGTTAGTTTATTTTGTTCACTAGATTCCACATATGAGTGAAATCATATGGTATTTGTCTTTTTCTGACTGGCTTATTACACTTAGCATAATGCTATCCAGGTCCATCCATGATGTTACAAAGGGGAAGATTTTCTTTTTATGACTGAGTAAGTATTCCATTGTATAAATGCACCACAGGTTTTTATTCACTCACATACTGATTCCCTGAGGAAGTATATCAGAAAAAATATTGCTGTGAGAAACATCAGTGACTTTTACTGCCTATGTTTTCTTCTATGATTTTTATAGTTTGGAGTCTAACATTTAAGTCAACATTTAAGTCTTTAATCCATTTTGAGTTTATTCTTGTGTATGGTATAAGAAGGTGGTCTAGTTTTATTTTTTGTATGTATCTATCCAATATTTCCAACACCATTTATTGAATAGACTCTATTTGCCCCACTCCATTGTATTTACCCCACCCCTTTGTCAAACCTGAATTGTTGCCAAAGGCATGGCTTTGTTTCTGGGTTCTGGGTTCTGTTCCACTGATGCATATGTCTGCTTTCATGCCCAGACCGTGCTGTTGTGATTACCGGGCGCCTGCAGTGGAGGGTGATGTCAGCATGGGCGCGTCTTCTCTCTTCCTCCTTTGGTAACCATAGAAAAGTTGCTGAATAGTTTTGAGTTTTTTCTTTTTATCACTAAAAGCATAAAAAGAAATTTTAGAAAAGGAGATAAAAAGGCCAAGTGCATCTTTAGTATTGGTAGTTTAATGTGTTCACTAAATCAGCAAAAGCTTACTGAGCACCTGTCAGATGTCAAGTGAACTTGACAGGAGGATAAAAATGAAATAAGACATTATCCCATTTTCCCTACCCTCAAGTTCAATGTAGAAGACATGAAATAAGTCAAAATTGTCATCATTCTAAAACATCCTATTGTAATGAAAACAAAAACAACAGAAGTAATGATGCAATAGCCATTCAAATGATATGTAACAGGGTTTTGTCCACATGTATATATGTTTGATATGCACAATCTCATTTTATCTTAAAACTATCTCAAAGAAGTAAACATATCTTGAGTTCACCTGCTGTTATTTTCTTAACAATATTATCTTGCCCGAGGTAGCATATTTTATATCCCCTCATCTAACATGCACTGAGCACATGTTATTTGTTTTCCTGTATGCTAGGTCTGGGAAACAAAAGTATGAGTGGGACCTAGTGTTAAACTTGGAGGATCTTATAGTTCTAAGGATGAGAAAAAATATGAAAACAATTATGCCAACATAATGCTGAATGTGCTGCAAATAGCGGTGTAAAAATGAAGCCATATGACAAAGGTCAGGCACATGGTTCAAAGAGCAGGAAAAGGTTTTCCAGAAGAGAACGCATTTGAGAGACTTTCACAGAAATGCTCTTTCTGTCCTGCCTGCCTGTGGTGTCCCTACTCTGGCCCTCATGGAGTTGTTGCTTTAAGTAGCTCTCCACTTACACCCTGTCCTACTCTGCTGGACTGGATCAACAGTCACTCCTCGGGCTTGTGTGGCTTTGCGGTTTAGAGCAATTTGTATTTAAAATTTTAGTTCAATGTATTAAGCAACCATTGTATTCGATATCTGTTGTAGGTCTAAATTTTACATTTCCCCAAAGGTAAAAGAACAGTATGTATAAAAACTCAATGTTGGTGTACCTGGCCTAAAACTGGCAGGGAAGAAGCCCATTTATTATAGCAAATATCCTTAAAAAGACTAATGTAAATGTATATTATAGTTTTATGAAGTAAATGGAGATACTAATGCATTTATGGCCGGTGTCAAGAGTTCAATGAAAATGGTCCTATATTTTGGGCTGTCTTGAGTTCAGAAAGCCTTGTAAGTAATTTTATAGATTTTTCTTGATAAAAAACAGGGAAATGATATACCGCTTAATGTAGGTCAAAGCCTACACTTTATGTAAAGTGCACATACTATCTTATTACCAGGGCTAGGGATAAATAAATATTTTAAGATTTTTAGAAGGAAATGCACTTTATTTTAAAGACAAGCTTAGCCTTAGGAATAGGTTGCCTTCCAAAAGTTCAAATTGCAAGTTAGTGATTTTGAAATTAGGGGGAAGAAGGGGAAGGATCAAGTCAATGGACAGGCATAAAGGGCCCACGGACAGAGACAACAGGACGCGGAGAGGATTGAATGTGAAAGGTGAGGGGTGGGCAGGGCAGGGGAGGGTAATGGGGGGAAATGGGGACAACTGTAAGTGAACAAAAATATAGAAAAAAGAACATATTAATTTATAGTGATACTATTATAAATGATGGTATTTTAAAGAAATAATACCTGATGTCAAGGTTAGGTGTTTTAAATGGGATTGATTTTTTTTTTTATTTTTCTAAAACATGGATGATAGAATAATTTACTCTAATCACTGTGTTATTACTCCTGAGTCGAGTCGTATATGCACAGTTATCGTTCTCCAGGGAGAAAGATGCACAAAGTTGATTCCTCGGTTCAGAAAGAAGCCTTTGGTCTGGCATTTACAACGGGAGGTTCTTGCACTTCTGTGTGATGCTGTGAGTGGCAAAGTCTAGAAAATTCCTTTGTTATTTCCAACAGCCCATATTTTAAATACATTTCTGTGGTTTATCCATGAGACATTGAATGTTTTGCTTTTCAGCAATCATGTTACTGCATATGAAAACTTGGAGTTATGTGACTTCCTCTGGAATGTCTCAGATTTCTTCAGAATTTGACCCAGCTGAGATGTCTTTAGATGTTACCTGACCTTTGCTGTCTTCCTCCTATCACCTTGAATCAATTTACACAGTGTTCACCGGTTTAGGCACTGCTGCGTCAGAGGGTACTCACAGTTCTAAATGAGGCATTTTTGGACGTAAAACAAAAATAAGTCACACATTCCAGGAAATCAAGACCCATGGACTCTACTGGCCCCTCTATTCTCTACCCAGGGAATGTTTCGGAAAGTTTAGATATTACGTATGTTCCTTTTAGTCTCCTACAAATATGGAATTACTGAAACTTTGAGCAGTCTACGAGCCATCTGAGAAGGCACAGTTCATTTGGTTTTGCAGAGCAGACGTGGAGGGGTTTTTATACAACTCACCATGAAGTGGCGAAGGCACACTGGTGGGACTTTTTCTGACCTTTTGCATTACCTCTTCTGGGACAGAAATGGTTTAGGAATGACAACATCTAGTTATAATTCTATTAATTTATCAATGCCAGGAAATCTGATCTCACATAATAAATTCACTTTCCCTCTAAATGAAAAGATAATGTCATACTTTCTCATTTTTCCTTAAATTGCTTATTTTTGCCCTCTTAACTCTTCACCTCTCAATGTATTAACTTTCCTTTTCATAGAGAAAATTAGTAGAGAAGAACCACATCATTTCTCCACCATTGGTACTACAACCTGAGTGGCATTGGTATCTGAATATTTAGCCTTCTTTCTTGCAGTGTTGGGAGAAGCGCTTTGCTCCATGCTTCTACCTGTGCTGGGGATGCTACTTCTTTTGTCTTTTGGAAGAAATGTCCCTACAGCATTGCTCTTCCACTTCCAGTATCTCTTCCTTTCTACCAGGTCATTCCATCCTGTACTAAACATGTAATAATACCATCTAATTAAAAAATATTTATGTACCACTACAAATACCACTATATTGAAAGCATGGAGCTCACTTTCACAGGAAAAATTCTTAAAAAGTTATTAATATTAGCTTATTATGCCATACCTCTTTACTTCCTAACAACCCAACTCTAAGCAAATTCCCATTCTCACCACCCCAACTGAAATACCTCTTTTAAGGTTATCTATGCCCTATATCTTGCCTAAGTGAATGGTCAATTTTCCATCCTTGACATGCTTGGACTTCAACACTAGTTGATGTGATTGACAACTCCTAAATGCCAGAAACATTTTTATTTTCCCTCTAGACTTCATGAATTTCCACTCTCTTGCTTTTCCTTCTGCTTCACTGTCTTTCTCTCTTAGTCTTCTTTTCTTCTCTCCTATCAGACCTCTGAATTTTGTGATGACCAAGAATTTTTCCTTCTATTATTTTTTTATATATACACTGATTAGTCTTAAACTAACATCTTTGACTCTAAGACATTCTCCCACATTACAGACTTATATATTTAAATGTCCAGTCAGTGTCTCCATTCCAATGTCCAATAGACTCTGAAACCTAATGGGACCAAGATTTAAGCATTTATCAACTTCCACCTC
Organism: Anoura caudifer; assembly: GCA_004027475.1. Classification (NCBI taxonomy): domain Eukaryota; kingdom Metazoa; phylum Chordata; class Mammalia; order Chiroptera; family Phyllostomidae; genus Anoura; species Anoura caudifer. The sequence goes on along the minus strand of PVKU01004464.1, from coordinate 1,703 downwards.
CTGAGTCTACTCCTGCCCAAATCATCCTCAGCCTATTAAATAGAACTGTCACCCATCCAATTGCTGAGATCAAATAATTGAGAGTAATCCTAAATTTCATTCTTAGCTTTCCACCCTTTATGGTCTATAAGTAGCCTCCTCTCTCACCATCTTCAAGCTATTTTCATGTTTTATGGAATTATTGTAATACCTTCACATGTAACTCCTTGATTTTAGCCCCTTCCACTTCAGTCCTGTGTACAGGAGCCAAGTGATGTATCTAACACACTCATCAAATCATATTAGCCCTGTTATAACTCCAGAGTTCCTTCTGTGACCAGATTAAAGAGCAAAACCCGGCCATTGCCTGGGAGTTCCTGGACTTTCTCTCCAACCTCATTCCACCCTTCTCACCATTGGGTGTAGCACATGCTGTGTTGGCTTCCTTTTTGTCCTTTTGGACAAAGCAAAGCTCATTCTTGCCTCAAAGGTTGAAAACTTAACAATCTTTTTGCATGAAACACTCATGGCTATCTATTTTTTATGGTTCAAGTCCCAATTCACATGTTATCTTCTCACAGAGGCAAATAGACTCCTCTCATTCCCGCTCATGTTAATTTTTTTATTTATCTTTTTACATAGCATGTATTAGTCCCTGAAACTTTCTACATGTACTTGTTTATGTGCTATCATCTGTCTTCCCCAGTGATAACATGCATTCTGAATGTCAGGGAGTTTGTTTCCCACAACATTCCCACCGCCCAGACTCTGCTTGGCATATAGCAAGCACCCAGTGAAAGTGTGTAGCCGATTCTAAGGTCAGGTCACTATTCTCTATTGACAATATTAAATCAGCTAGCAAGCATAATGTCTAGAAAAATTTCCCATGGTGATTTAGCCATCACTGCAGGTTCCATTTTATGTTATTTAAATATTATCTTTTGGAAAAAGTTCATAGAGCTCTTATTTTGATATAAGTTTAGGACACAATTTGCTAATTCAATTTTTTTTCTTCTTAAATGATACTGGGAGATGTGGTGAAGAATTTGACTGAGAATCTACGTTTCCCAGAGCAGTCACTAATTCAAAATAAGTGTTCATATATTAAATTATTTATAATAGTTCTTGGTTCTTATAGCAGACCACAGAGCTCTGTTTAACATTTATGAGCAAGACCCTTGGATCTCCGCCTGCACGGAAAAGTTTACAAAGGATGGATCCTCAGCAGATAATCTAGAGATTGACGAGAAGTGGTAAGGACTGGCTCAAAGAGCAGAGTAGGGAGAAGGAAGAGGTTGGGTATCTGACACTTCGGCTTAAAAAGTATAAGGTGGGTCAGAGACTCCTGAAGTACTGTGTCAGGCAAAGTAGTAAAACAGAGGATATGATACAATAATATCATATATATTAACTATCATATATGTATGACAAATATATGCCCTATATAATATCAATTATAACTTTCAAAAAGTCATCAAAAAGAAACTTAAAAACATATACGTATAAGCCTTTTGAACTCAGAGTCCCCCAGCACTACACCTGCAGACATGCCCCATGAATGCGTGGCTGCTGATCTGACTGCCCGTGGGTCCAGAGATGAAGTTAGAACCCAGTGCTGCAGCAACCACTAAATAGACTGTGATTGGGGAGGAAGGGGGAGGCCGAAAATCTATTGGTATGAGAGATAAATCCATCCATACAATTACAGAAACAAAAACATTTTT